>VXCM01000398.1:0-45728 GCA_014773175.1 Lucifuga dentata
GCCTTTACGGGTAACATGCTAGCAGCATTAGCCTTTACAACGTGCCATGCTATAAGCAGAGGGTAACGTGCTAGCAGCATTAGCTTTTACAACATGCATGCCATGCTACGAGCAGAGGGTAACACGTAGCATCGGACAGCCTTACAAACGTCTGACTTCCTGCGTTCTCTAATCAGGTGCAGAACTACGACCCCGTCAGCAACCGCTGGAATATTGCGGCAGAATGCCCGCAGCCATGGCGCTACACCGCAGCCGCCGTCTTAGGCAGCCAGATCTTCATCATGGGCGGCGACACGGAGTTCACCGCTGCCTCCGCATATCGGTTTGACTGCGACACCAATCAGTGGACTCGAGTGGGAGACATGACGTCCAAACGGATGAGCTGCCACGCCGTGGCCTCAGGAAATAAGCTATATGTGGTTGGCGGCTATTTTGGGACACAGCGGTGTAAAACGTTGGACTGCTACGACCCCACGTCTGACAGCTGGAACTCCATCACCACCGTGCCTTACTCTCTGATCCCCACCGCCTTCGTCAGCACCTGGAAACACCTGCCTGCCTGACAGGAAGACCAGAAGTCCAGGTAAACGGTGGGTTCTTATCCTGCATGCATGAACACATGTATGAAATGATTGATGACTGAAGAAAATTGCTAGCTCTCTTAAAGGACCATACCAGTGATTTTACATGTTTGAGCCCAATAAATACAATCCACACACGTAATGTTTCTGCCAGTCATTTTCCAAAACATGCTACTGCAGCAGTAAATATTAGGATTGTTTTTCCTACCTTCCAGACTGTCATTGGTTTCAGTTCATTCCGGTACAAAATAAAAATCAACTTTTAGAGCCTGTTAGGCAGGTGAAACACTGAATTTTAAGGTGTATCACCTGAACATTTGATGTAAAAAGAATGGAAAAAAATAACACAACTAAAATATCAACTGGTTTTACAGCAATATAACATGTATGCTGTTTGTATTTATTGGGCTTAAACATGCAAAATCACCAGTATGGTCCTTTAAAGTTGTGCTGTATAATGAGCTTCTGCTCTGTTGTTGCATCACTTGCTGACATCACATTCAGCTCTTCTCTCATTGGTCACATTGGACAGGTCAAAGTTGACTTTAGTTGAACTCTGAGTGCAGCATCAAATCGAGGAATCTGAGCGCGACACGTCACGAGTCACGAGTCACCGCTCAGCTCCAACACACAATAATGGAACGTCCAGTCAGGTGCTAACGTGCCCTTCTCTCTGTCTGCCAGGTGCTGCGTGCTGTCCAGGTGAGGGATAAGCACAGACACGTCGTCACGGCTGCAGCTCAGCCGCCACGTCTTAACGCAGGAAGACGGGATTATTTTTCCGAAATCCCGTGACGCTCCACAGACGGATGATTTGAGGACGTCGTTGATCGATGTTTTATGACCTCTGCATGTTTTTGTGCATTTTCACTTTTCTAAATAAACTGCCAGACTATTCCATTTCTAAAATCATAAGATGCTGCCAGAGCACAAAATATGCATGCTGCAATATTTCCCTAAAAAAATAATAATAATAACAGGAATTCTACTTCTTCAAGCCTAAATACATCGTTTAAAACCATTTAGCTTTACTGTCAAACATCCACAAATATATGAACTTGTATTACGAGCACATTTGCACCATTATGACACAAATGAAGAGACGTTATGACCCGAAAAGAGAATATTTAATGTTTAATCTCTTTACAGCAACATTAAGAAAATTCTGCCTTATCAGACTCATTTTCTGTCGTTAATTAGAGCGTTTCCAGGATTTAACAGGATTATAGAAAATTAACTTTCCTTAGAATCAGGGTTTGTAAATAACAAACAACAATAAAGGAGCATACCAGTGATTCTGCATGTTTGAGCACAATATATACAACCCACATACACGTTGCTAACAACCATTTTCCTAAACATGCTACTGGAACAGTAAATATTAGCATTGTTTTTCCTACCTTCCAGACTAACATTGATTTCAGTTTGTTTCCAGGAAGACATAAGAATCAGCTTCTAACCTGAAACGTGCTGAGATAAATAATGAACACAACATCATTTTCTGTTGAAGTAAACTGATCCAACACAGTAGAAAATGTATGAATCCGCCAGAGAATATAGTCCCAGGAGAAAAAGGATTTTAACATGAAATTAAAACCACCAGGTCTTCTACAATCACGCAAAAGTGTTAGCTGGTGAAACGTTGTATTTTAAGGCATTAATGAAGAAAAATTAGGAGATTTGGAAAAATAACAGGAAAATTAAAATATAGCTTTATGTTTTGGATAATAGTTGTCAGTCACATAATGTGTGTACGGGTTGTATTTATTGGGTTCAAACATGCAAAACCACTGGTATGGTCCTTTAAGAAACAAGAGTAGGGCCATAATCTTGAAAGGAATTAAAATGTACATAGGAAGTAATTTTTACTTGAGCAGCCACAGAGTATCAGAGTACCAACCAGAGTACCAGTCAGAGTACCAACTAGAGTATCTGAGTACCAGTCAGAGTACCAACCAGAGTATCTGAGTACCAACCAGAGTATCTGAGTACCAGTCAGAGTACCTGAGTACCAACCAGAGTATCTGAGTACCAGTCAGAGTACCCACTAGAGTATCTGAGTACCAGTCAGAGTATCTGAGTACCAGTCAGAGTATCTGAGTACCAACTAGAGTATCTGAGTACCAGTCAGAGTATCTGAGTACCAACTAGAGTATCTGAGTACCAGTCAGAGTACCAACCAGAGTATCTGAGTACCAGTCAGAGTACCAACCAGAAAATCTGAGTACCAACCAGAGTATCTGAGTACTAATCAGAGTATCTGAACGAGTCAGACACGATGAAAAATATAAAAATATTTTAAGAGAAAAGTCACTATTATGGAGGAAAATGAGAACCAGAATAAATGACAAAATATGAATAAAGTCACAATTTAAAAAAATAAACTATGTTTTGATAAAATTAAGTAATATTTGAGAATAAACAACTAAAATTTGGTGATAAAAGTTGGAATATGAATGTCAGAATGAAGAATATGGACGATTTCTGATCATCAGCAGATTATTAACAGATTCTCTGATCTCAGTGATTATTTTGTAAAAGTACCACGTTACTGCGTTTACGTGGATTAATAGTATTATTTCTGGTTATGTTATGGAACATAATCATCGTTCTCTTAAAGCGAAACAGCTGAAGTCACGTTTCATATTCTGCCAACACGAGAAGCACAAACAGCCTGATGACCTGCTGCATTTCATCACGTATGTTCTCTTTGCCCCACAGTGGTAAACGTGTTGTGCGGAACACGCTTTCTGCAGGACACGCATGTTCTTTTGTTTCTATGATTCTATTTGCTGCTGAGGATAAACAGACGTTGACTTGTTGGATTTTAATGGTTGCACAGACATGAAAGTTTAAATATGAAGAAAAAATGTGATTTTGATCAAACTGATCAAACTTTTTGAATGAAATGGAGGAAAAAAACAGTTTGATATGTTTTTACTGGTGAAAATAAATATCGACTCACTTTTTCAAGTTTCTCTTTGTGAAAATGAAGTTTTTTATTTTTATTTTCTTTGGCTTCAACATTTAAACTGGATGAAATATAATATATATAATAATATAATACACGTTGTGAAGCTGCAGAGAAGCTTGAAGCAGCAAAATCAAAAAAAAAAAAAAAAAANAAAAAAAAAAAAAAAAACATTAAAAATGATCCATCATGCTAAACATGACTGAAATGCTGCCTTAGCATTGATTTTATATGTTAATATTTCCTGCTTCAGGTCAGGACACTTTTATTTATTCTCTTTATTGCTGCAGAAGTTTTTACCACCTGTGGGGCTAAACTCACTATGTTCAGCTGCTACAGAAACTCAGAGACTTCATGCTGTCACTGTTACAGCAGCTATGCTAACATGCTAACATCAACCCGCTACACACACAACATGTAGGAGCTGCATTAGCCTCACCACAGGCTAAAAACTCCTTCTGGATCCAGAATCTGATCCGGATCATCTCCAAAATGTAGTTCCTTCATTCTCTTGACATTTTCTTTGTCCCCCAAAATTCATCCAAATCCGTCTGTTTTCCAGATATCCTGCTAATAAACAAGCACATGATCACATGACCTTGTTGGTGGAGGGAACAACTCTTTACGTGGTAAAAACTGCTGTTCCTCTTTGATAGAAATACATCTTTTAAGTATATTAATGAACATTTTTAACAAATGACTCAGAAAGGTTTTGTTAAACGTCAAAGCTTCAGCAATAAAGCTAGTTTTAGGAGCTTCAGGTCCAACGCAAGTATTTAAAGATCAATCAAAAATATTTATATTTACAAACACTGCACATAATATATATCGACACGTACCGCTCATAACTCCAACCTACACATTCAGGAAGTTCAATCAAATCGTCTCACATTAGCAAACATCAGATCGCTGCGTTTGTCATTGGCGGGTTTAGCCCACTTAGCACTTAGCTTAGCACTTAGCATCACCAGGTTTCTGTTAGCCAGCACATTTCCTTCAGCTTCCCACCGTAGATCACGCCGCACTCTGCCCGTCTCCACAGCGAGGACATTTTATCTGTGGACGTATTAATTTGGTTGACATTAGCCGTTTCACTTTGTCTCACAATACAATGAAATTTTATTTTCAATAAGATGCTAATTTCAGACACTAACGCTTAAAATAACTATCAGTGTAACTTAAAGCCATTTTTATTTCAGTTACGTACAAAATTCAACTCGGTAACAGTTTTTAATTTTTATAATTTCAACTATTTACCAGTTTAATGCTAAAAAATGTTAACATTTTCTGCCTACTGTGGCCAAAAGCCCAAACTGAATATTCATTGAATTCATTGATTAATACACTGAATATTGATTGAATGACAGAAATGAGCAAATGCCAAATCATTAGCTGCTAATTTGGCCACTGAAGAATAAAGTTACGATAATTAATAAAGTTTTACTACAAACAAAAACTTATACTTAGTTTCTCACAAATGATGTTAGTCCTCAATAAATTCAAAGAAACTCATCCATAAAATCTAGAAAATTCATCCAGAAATGCAAAAATTCGTCCATGATAAATGCAAGATTTTTTCCAGCTGTTTGTTTTAAATGTGCCAACGAATAAAATGTTATTATCATCACATATAAGCAAGAAATCCATCCACAAAATGCAGTTTGTCCAGAAATGCAAGAAGTCTGTCAAAAAATGCAAGAAAATTAGTTTGTAAAATGCAAAAAAAAAAACATTCTCGATAAATGCAAAAAGTTTGTCCATAAAAATGCACGAAATTCGTCCACAATCAAAAAATCAATCGAGAAACGCAAAAAATTCATATATAAAATGCAAGATATTCACAAATATTCAGTAAAATGTGTAGCATTGCATGTTATAGCATCCACACCAACATGCTAACATCCACACAGCAGCAACTAGCCTGCAATATGCTAATATGTAAAGCAGCAAAACACAGGTAACATTAACACGGGCAGAGCAGCAATAAGCTAGCTAACATGCAGTTAACATCAGAGATGGTGTGTGTGTGTGTGTGTGTGTGTGTGTGTTTTATCTGAAGCAGCATGTAGCCTATGCAGACCAGCAACATTGTACTTAACATGGACAACATGAAATTTACATTTGTTCTCTGTGCTAATGTATCTGCTAACAGCTACATGGCTAATAGCTAACACCAACACATTCTCTAACACGTTAGCATGCATGTTAGCAACAAGTGAAGCCACATGATTAGAGTCTTTTCACACAAAGCAACTCAAACATTAACTGACCAAAGAACTAAAAAAAAAAAAACTTCTTCAGAGCTCAGCAAACAAAACAACACTGTTAGCATCAACCCCAACTAGCAGCAACTACCCTGCTACAAGCTAATGCTAATGAGTAAAGTACAGCATGAGACCTACCTGCTCAGGTGATCCAGGTGAATGAAAAGATGGAGGCAGTCTCTGAGCCGTTTAAGGTTGCAGCTTCATCATGAGACTGAAGAGAAAAAATGCTGCCATCTCGTGGACATTTATAGGTATTACATCTGTTTCACATCTGTCCTGTTTTGAAGTCACTACATTACACTGACGTTCTATGCTGCCATCTTGTGGACATTTGGAGTATTACAAGCATCAAGTTATAATTACTCACATTAAAGCTTTGTGTTGCCGTTTCCTGGTGTAGAGACCGAGTTATGTCAGGATCACATTCAATAAAGTTATAGATGAATTCAATAAATTCAATTTTATTTTTATTCAGTTTATTCATTTTTATTTTATGAATAAAATTATTTTAATTTAATTTAATATTTGATTTTATGTCTTTGAATTTAATTTAACTAAATTTTATATACATTTACATTAACAGCGTTTGTTTAATTTACTTTGATTTAAATTTTATCTAACTAAATACTTTATTTTATTATATTTCTCTAAATTTAATTTAATTTTGGGCAATTCTCATTCAATGTTTTTAATTTACTTGAATGATATTTGATTTAACTTAATATTTTATTTTATGAGATATCGGTAAGTCTTGCAATTCTAAAAAAAAAGAAAAAAAAAAAACAATCTCAGCAGATGATCTGTTAAAGGGAAACCTTTGATTGGACAAGAGGCGTTCCAGGAGGTCTGATACAGAGAATAACAGCACTGGGACTTTTAACTACATATCACTCCGCTTTACAGGTGTTAATAACATTTACATTAACTGGAGACCATCCATAGAGAACAGGAAACGATGGAGCAGCGTTCTGTCTGGTCAGGCTGTGAACTCATCACAGTCAGACATCAGAGTCCTGCTCGTACCCTAACAGGTCTGTCCGAAGCCAAGCCCTGGACTTCAGGAAATTCTCGACCCCAGCCAAACCCGAGGCCCAGCTGCTGCAAAAAACAGCGATGCTACAGTTTCTGAGCACCGACATGTGACGCAGCGTTTTATGATGTGAGTGGAGAGCAGGAAAAACAACAAAAAAAAAAAGCCCAAGTCCGGCCCGGACCGAGCCAGTGCTGTGAAATTCAGCCGGAAGCTCGGCCTGGTTTGTAAACTGCTGATACGTCCTGAGGCGTGCAGGGATCTAACACACACACACACACACACACACACCAAAGCTGCTATCAGAGACTGTCACTGGAAACATGCAGATATGATCATACAAAGCAGCAGCAAGCTGCAGCAAAATGTATGTGTTGCTTAGCAACAGTCCAGCTGCGGAACTATTTGTGTAGGCGGAGCCAAATAAATTCTTAAATAAACAAATCATAATCTGTTGTGGCTTATTACTGTTAACTAATAAATGGCTCTTTAGAAATGTTGTATCAAAGCAGCATCAGACTGAATATCATCATCTGCCTACGACCAATCACAGCCCTGCTGATGTACAGGACGCCCCGCCCCCCCCAGCAACAGATCCACGTGTCCACATCAGACAAACAGCAAAGTCACATTTCATGTTTCCAAAACAAGAACACAGATAAATAAAACTTTATTATTATTAAAAAAAAAAACCAATCATCCATAAACAAAATCCACAGTCACAAAGAGTTTGGAAGTTCAAATTTGTACATAAATCATATTTACAGAAACTGCTGCTTTGTTCTTTTTCTTTGTACATAAAACAATGTGAGAAAAATAAACTTTGTACCTTCTTGTTTAGTACAAATAAACTGTATAAAATATGACAGTGTAAAAACTGTAAGTGAGTTTAATCACGTGCACGTGCACGTGCATGGAAACATTCCCACAGAAAATATGAAGGCACATAAACTAAAATATAACTCTGAGGATGTCTGGATCAGAAGTCAGGATTTTAAAAAAGAACAGAGTAATAAAAATGAACTTTATGATCATTTGTTTGTTTGGATGCTTGTTAATCTTCTTAAAGATTCAGACACGATCACATATTATTATCATTATTATTATTATTATTATTGTTAAAATCAATACAATGCAAAGTGCAAATCCATGATTCTACGAGCTTCTGTCAACGTATGAAACGCTTTTAGTTTTCATGTTAAAGAGTTCAAATTTGACCAATTTATGCTTTTAATACTGATTTTACTCAAAAAACACTGATGCCAAATAAAAAAAGTGGTTTTAATCTCAGATTCTGATTTTAATTGGTGCTGATGTGTTTCACAACGCAACAGCAGCAAAAGCAACAGCAACAACAACAGCAGCAACAACAACAGCAAAAGCAACAGCAGCAACAACAACAGCAGCAACAGCAGCAAAAGCAACAGCAACAACAACAGCAGCAACAGCAGCAACAGCAACAACAACAGCAGCAGCAACAGCAGCAACAGGGCCCCTACCTGCATCTAACGTCAAATCAGTTAGGATTCACGAGTTCATACACTGCTTTTGATTGATTTCATGTTGCTTTTTGATTGATTTCATGTTGCTTTTGATTGATTTCATGTTGCTTTTTGATTGATTTCATGTTGCTTTTGATTGATTTCATACATTGCTTTTGATTGATTTCATGTTGCTTTTGATTGATTTCATGTTGCTTTTGATTTCATGTTGCTTTTGATTGATTTCATACATTGCTTTTGATTGATTTCATGGTGCTTTTGATTTCCTGTTGCTTTTTGATTGATTTCATGTTGCTTTTGATTTCATGTTGCTTTTTGATTGATTTCATACATTGCTTTTGATTGATTTCATGTTGCTTTTGATTTCATGTTGCTTTTGATTGATTTCATACATTGCTTTTGATTGATTTCATGTTACTTTTTGATTGATTTCATGTTGCTTTTGATTTCATGTTGCTTTTGATTGATTTCATACATTGCTTTTGATTGATTTCATGTTGCTTTTGATTGATTTCATACGCTGCTTTTGATTTTAAATGTTGCTTTAATTTCATGTGTTGCTTTTGATTTTATCCGTTTTCTTTGACATCATACGCTGTTTTTGCGCTGCTTTTTAAAATACCTCAGACATTTTTTTGTAACTTCAGATCTGCAGCGAATCAGAACTGCTGATTCTAAATAACTTTGTTAATGACGGCAAGCAGGAAGACAAGGCAGCGTTTCAATCACGTGTTTCAGCTGTACGACTGAATTCACACCTGACAGGTGTGACTTAGATCTGATCACGTGCCAAACTCCATAACACACTTCATGACGCGCTTCACGCATAGCGACATGCTTCATACAATAAGATCACGCCTCACACATAACTACAAGCTTCACACAAAACACGCTTCACATCATAACGACACGCTTTAATCATCTCCAGTTTCTTCACAGCACCTGGAGGAAACGTGTCTCTGTTGCTTCTGCATGCTATTGACACATTTGCTGATTAAAATGATCTGTTCTTTGTCCCTCAGCAGCCTGAGACATACAGGAAGCTCCGCCCCCTCATCTTTAGAAGCAGTGGTACATGTCGTGTCATGTGACCACAGACAGTAACAACATCCGTCACGTGTCCAGACTCTCAGGGTTCGGTTCCTCAGGAAGGTCAGACGTTTACGTTTCCACGTCTTCAGCAGAAGAAAATATCGCCGTCAGTCTGAGCGTCTGAGACAAACAGGAAGATAAACGTCAGACATGCAAAAACCACGGCAGGACCAAAACCTGACAGTTTGATGCAACACGACACGCATGTAGAATCCAACACGGGAGGATGAGACAGTGATGACATATTTCTGCACGTTTGACTCGCTGACACACTGTGACATCACGCTGTGACATCACACTGTGTAACATCATGCTGTGTGACATCATGCTCTGCCATCACTGTCATCACGCTGTGACATCACGCTGTGTGACATCACGCTGTGTGACATCACGCTGTGTGACATCATGCTGTGTAACATCATGCTGTGACATCNTGTGACATCACGCTGTGTGACATCACGCTGTGTGACATCATGCTGTGTAACATCATGCTGTGACATCATGCTGTGTGACATCATGCATCACGCCGTGACATCATGCTGTGACATCATGCTGTGTGACATCATGCTGTGTGACATCATGCATCACGCCGTGACATCATGCTGTGACATCACGCTGTGACATCACACAGCATCTGATTTGTCACAGATCTCTTATTTATTTTACGTGAATGTTTTAGAAAATGATCCGTCTGCGTTTCTTTTCGGAGCCTCATGACATTTTTCCGTTAACGTGTTTATTTTCCACATATCAAACAATAACCAGCTCGTTTGCATCGTACCGTTCTGCATCTGCTCTTCTTCTCTCCCCTTCTTCTTCTTCTTCTCCTTCTCCTTGGGTTTGGCCACCAGCAGGAGTTTGGCAGGAAGCTGATGCTCCTTTTCTCCTCCGTGCCTGGAGGAGGAGGAGGAGGAGGAGGAGGAGGAGGAGGAGAACGGGTTGAAGTTCTTGCTCATCCTTTTGGAGCCGATGCGGAGGAAGGATTCTTTGGTTGGAGCGGATGAGGAGAGCTCCACCTGTAGAAACAGGAAGTGTTCTTCTTCAGGTGTTCTTTGTGAGGAGTTGTTGTCGATCTTTCATTTTTAGAAATGATCTTCCGTTTTTACCTCTCTCGGCCGCTCTGCTGCTTCTCGGAAATCGCAGTCCAGCGAGTCGGAGCTGTGGAACCTGACGGAGTCTTCGGAGGCGGTGGAGGACGTCCGCTGGACCGNAGCGAGTCGGAGCTGTGGAACCTGACGGAGTCTTCGGAGGCGGTGGAGGACGTCCGCTGGACCGTCTGAAACGCATTCATCTACAAATAAAGAAAATAAAAAATGAAGGTGATACAGACAGAAAAAGACGAGGCGATGTTCAGACGTGTTTCATCCTGCAGGCGGGGCTTTGGGGCGGGGCTTGGGGCGGGGCTAGGGGCAGAGCTAGCTGTACTGCTTTACTGCTGCATTCGTTGTTCCTTGAAATGACGTCATGTCAGACTAGCGTAAGCTGGAGCTTAACAAACATGGCCGCCTCCATCAAAACTGTCGTTATGTTTTAATAAACAAACCAAATGAAAAGATTCATCGTTGTTGTGCGTCTTTCTGAAAACTATTGACCACAATTACGGAGATGCTGTAACGAGCCATTTCCTGCCTGTGACATCAGCAGAAATGCAGCGTCATGTGGCTGTGTTACCGTGTTAGCATTCTGTTAGCATTCTGTTAGCAACGAATCACAGGAAAACCTCATAACTAGCAAATAAAATGAATGTTTGTGTTTATGTAATAATGCTGCGTTCACTGTCACAACAGGAAAGCTGTAAATCTGAGTTATATCATTTATGACCAACACGCATTTGAGGTAACAAAGTGAGAAACAATATGGACGCCTTGAGGCTAAAAGAAGCTACGCTTTAACGTTTATCAGCTGTTTACCTGTTTAAACAGCCACCTGTCTGTGCGCTGATTGGTTTACAGAAAATAATTCCAAGTTGAAGTTTTCATGAACACCAGGATCCGTGGTTAGGGTTAGGCTAGGCTAGGTTCAGGTTAGGCTAATGCTAGGCTAACCTAACATGCAAAAATCACCGGAATGCTCCTTTAAGCATAAATCAGGCCTTAGAGAGGAGAAATGCTTCCTCTCATTTCACCATGTTCACATTAAATTATCCTGCAGCCTACACACACACACACACACACACACACACACCTCCTCTCCTCTCCTCAGGACCTCCATGTCTCTGTCCAGCCTCCTCTGCGCCTCCTTCAGTTTCTCCAGGTCTCTCCTGTACTCCTCGTTCCTCCTCTGCAGCATCTCTCTCCCCTCCAGAAGCTCCATGCACCTCCTTGTCACCTCCTCCTCCTCCTCCCTCAGTTTCTCCTCCCGCTCAGCGAGCCCCTTCTCCTTTGCCTCCCATTCCTTTTCCTGCCTCCTCTTTTCCTCCTGGTGAGCAGCCTGCTGTTTCTGAAAGGAAGCAGAAAACAGAGTGCATGCTGGGTATTTTCATAAAAACATTTGCTGGAATATGTAAAGTCACCGGTATGGTCCTTTAATAACTGACTAAATAAACCTGCAGGCTGGCGGCTTCCTGTCGCTGCCTCTCCAGACTCCGCTGCTTCTCCTGCTCAATGAGGGAGGAGGGGCGTGAGGAGGAGGAGGAGGAGAGGGAGGAGGAAGAGGAGTGTCTGGAGGAGGTGGCGGCGAGCTGGTCGTTCAGGGCGTGGCGCTGCTCCTCGATGAAGGAGTCTTGCTGCAGCACGATGGCCTGAGGCAGAGAAACGACCGCGGCAAATCCTTCACTCAGAAACTTTAAGGAGCTTTAAGTCCGGATTCACATGCTAATCGTTAGCGTAGCGCTGATCTGGCGTTCCATTATTGTGTATTGGGACCTGAGCGGTGACTCCTAACGTCGTGTCACGCCACCTTGAGCGCAGCGTCAAAACGGAGAATCCGAGTGCATGGTGCTCAGATTCTCTGTTTTGACGCTGCGCTCAAAGTTCATTTAAATGAACTTTGACCTTTCCGATGCTGACCTTTCCAACACGCAACCAATCAGAGCACTGCTGTATGTCACGTAACCAGAAGCGCCACAACAATGGAGGAGGAGGAGCTTATAATCTGTAGAGTATGCAACAAAACTTAAAAAAAAAAAGGGACGTCAGGTTTGGAAATTGTGTCCATGTCGCGACCCGAGTCGAAAACAAAATCCGATTTTAACCACAAAAGCGCAAAGATGGCGTCTAGGCTACATCCTGTCCTTACAGTCCATGCTAACCATTAAATTGCTATTAGCAACGAGCACTTCCTGTCAGCGCGAGCTCAGACTCCGCTTGTGTGCAAGCAGAACGCTGAACGCCCAGGTCAGTGCTAACGCTAACGATTAGCATGTGGATCCGGCTGAGAAGCTGTAGACGCCGTGAGAAGCTTTAAGGCAGAAAGAAGAAGTTGCTGGTTTGATACCTGCAGAGAGGTCAGCAGGTCATGGAGGTGAGTCACGCTGTGCAGAACCTGCTGATAAACACAAAATAAATGCAAATGACGTCACACAGGGTGAGATGATAATAGGAATCAACCTATACAATATTAAAGGACCATACCTGTGATTTTACCTGTCTGACCCCAATTAATACAACCTGCACACACATGACCTTATTAACAGCCATTTATCATGTTCAAAGTCTCTACAAGTTGATTTTTTATAACTGCAAGGAACCGAAACGTAGGAAAAATAATTCTAATATTTACCGCTCCAGCAGCGTGTAGCAGGTTGTATTTACTGGGCTTAAACATGAAAAATCACTGGTATGCTCCTTTAAGGATGTGTTCAGCAGCCTGATGCTTTTAATGACAGCAACAGCAAAGTGAAAATATGATGAACAGACGTTAAAATGTCATTCAATTTCTCACATAACAACTATGATAAGCTAGGCTAGCGCCCGTTAGCAGCTAATGAACGTTAGCATAGCAACAGTTTAGCCTGACAGGAAGCTGCTAAACTTACCTCGTTGTTTCTTTTCAGCAGCATCTGCAGGCCGACGGCGCCCTGAGAACCACGACGCGTTTAGCATACCGGAAACCAGAGAGAACAGCACGGCATTTTAAAGGACCATACTGGTGATTTTACGCGTTTAAACCCAATAATACACATTTCTAGCAACCATTTTCCAAAACAAAAAAACATATTTTAGCTTTTTTATTATTTTGCCAAATCTCCAAATCGTTCTAAATCAAATGTTCAGGTGATGCAAACACCTTAAAATTCTCTGTTTCACCTGCTGACATGTCGTTTTAATTTCGCTGTAAAAGTCGTTTTCTCGTAGGACTATTTTCTCTGGCGGAGACACACACTTTCTTCTGTGCAGCTCCATGTTTGATCAGTTAAATTACAGAACTTTGACACCAAATTTAACAGACGTGTTCTTCTCTGTGATGATTATTTATCTCAGCACGTTTCACGTCTCCACAAGTTGTTTTTTATATCATACTGAAACGAACTGAAACCAATGACAGTCTGGAAGGTAGGAAAAACAATTCTAATATTTACCACTCAGAGCTTTTACAGCTGTGTTTTAGAAAATGGTTGGTAGTAACACGCATGCAGGTTGTATTTAATAGGCTCAAACATGCAAAAATCACCAGTATGCTCCTTTAAGCAAAACATTTTATGATCTGTTTCATCCTTTTGAGTTCAGATTCGTTTTTCAGAAACAATTCAGGAACTTAAAGCACTAATAAATAATAACACGCACACACACAAACACGCATGCACACACACAAACACGCATGCACACACACACCTTCTTTAACACACTGTCTGACTCGGTCCTGCGGAGGTCGAGCGATTCATCGCCGTCGTCCTTCTCTCCATCTGAGCAACAAAAAGACACACGGAGACCCAAGGTGAGTCGTGATTGATGATGTCATCGTATCGGTGTGATGACCTGACTTGACCTTTGCCCTCAGGCGAGCGTGTTCCCATGGAGACTGTCTGCATGTCTGAAGGCATCTTACTCTTGTTGCTGTTCATCTGATGGCTGTCGAAGCCTCCAAAGGTCTCGGCTCTCCTGGGCAGACACACGGCGCCCCCTGTCAGGCCGTCAGCAGCACTGCACCCGCCCACGCCGCAGTTCACCAATGCATGCAGCGCCTCCACTGCAGAGGACAACGCAAACACATTTAAAGGACCATACCAGTGGTTTTGCACGTTTAAGCCCAGTAAATATTTCCCACATACATGTTACACAACTGAAAACTATTTTCCAAAACATGAAACTGTGTTTTAGTTTTCCTGTTATTTTGACAAATCTCCTAATCTTTCAAAATCAAATGTTCAGGTGATACAAACACCTTAAAATTCTATGTTTCACCTGTTAACACACGTCTGATTATGGAAGGCACAGTTCTTTTAATTACCTGGTAGAAGTCTTTTTGTCCTGGGACTATATTTCCTGGCGGAGAAATACATTTTCTTGTGTGTAGCTTCATGTTGGATCTGTTAAATTAACTTTGACAAAAAATAACGACGTGTTGTTCTCTGTGATGATTATTTATCTCAGCACGTTTCACGTCTCTGAAGTTGATTTTTATGTCATACTGGAATGAACTGAAACCAATGACAGTCTGGAAGGCAGGAAAAACAATTCTAATATTTACCACTCCAGTCGCGTGTTCTGCAAAATGGTTGGCAGTAACGTAACATGTATGTAGGTTGTATTCATTGGGCTCAAACATGCAAAACCACTGGAATGCTCCTTTAGGCTGAGAATTTTTTATTGTAGGTTCAGATAAATGAATGAATCCTCTCGGTGACCTCTGACCTTCCCTCAGAGCGTCCTTCAGGATTGGCTCTCCCTTTGTGACATCATCAAGCAAAGCCCTGAACAGCATCCTCTCTCTGACAGGCGAGGCGGCGTCATCCTGAGCGGCGTTCCGATCGCACAGGTCTCTGAAGATGTGAACCTTCTCCTCCAACAACAACACAATCTGCTCGTCTTTGCTCCGGAGAAGTTCTGAGATAAAACGGCTTCGTCAGTCAGACGTGTCAGAAACTCCACGTGGAACAGAAACAAACTCACGACCTTTCACCTCTGATTTCCTTCGCTCGGTTCTCCTGCTGCTTCCTGTCCTCCTCCGACTCGCTGGGAACGCCCTCATCCTCCTCTTTCTCCCTGTGTCTCACACACGCGCACACGCACACGCACATTTTATTTTGATAACACTTTTCCTGTAAAACCAGCAGATGCAGAGAAACACGCGTGTTCCCTGAGGAGCGATGGCTTGTTGCGTTGTGTGTTTTTACATGCAGTGCATGGCGTCCTGGATGACGGTCCTCCACGTGTTACGTTCGTCTTTGCTGCTCGCCAAAACCTCCACCATCTCTGGTTTCTCTATTCCAGCCGTGATCAGAAACAGACCTGCAAGCAAAAAAGATCCAGATCCAGATCAGATCCAGATCCAATCAGATCAGATCCAGATCAGATCAGACTTCATCAATGCAGCCTGAAACGATTTAGACATTTATGCTGTTTTCAGATCTGAGGATCGTTTGCTCTGGTCTGAATCAAACCAAAATCTATCAGCTAAAGTCATATGACAGCACTCTCTCTGCTGATTGGTCAGAAAGAAACTCCAAACAGGAAGTAGTTTCCTATCAAAGTAAATCAGAGTAACAAAGATGAATGTGGATCCTTTCCTGTCATAGCATCATTTGATCCATGAAGAAGAAAACTATGACAGCAGAAGCTGAATCATGTGTGGAAAACCACATGCTGCTTCACATGATGTGAAGAAGACGAGCTGCCTTCACACGCTGAACAGCAGAATGAACATACAAGCACACGCTAACCTGAACACGTGTTAGCTAAGACAGCATCGTTTGATTTTCAGAGATGGAGTTTAGTTAACGTTAAAACACACACACACACACACACACACACACACACCTCTGCTGCTAATCAATCAATACATCAATAGACTAATTGCCTCCTTGTTTCTGACTCGTGTAGATCACGTTTGACTGGAACAGAAGCGTGTTGGAGGCGGGCTGAAGGAGGAAACGTGGAAACGCTGCAGACTCTTAAACGTCTGCATGAGAACGTTTGGTGGAGAAAGTGAAAGAAACAAACCTCGTTCCTCGTTAGCAACCTCTCTGACAATCAGATTCTGGAGAGAGAGGACTGTAGAGCGCTGGTCCTACACACACACACACACACACACACACACACACAGGTTACAGGCAGGTAGACAGGTTGCTGGTTGTTTTAAATCCAGACTGAATCAGAACTTACCAGAGAAGCAAAGACGTATTTCTGGTCTTTCTCCTGAAGAAACACCAACACGTCAGACAGCATCATGGCGTGCACGTCTGAACACACACACACACACACACACACATGTCAGACACAATCAAAACACCTCAAACCATGCAACATCCTACCAACATCCAACTAACATCAAACCAACTTCTAACCAACATCTAACAAACTTCCAACCAACATCAAACCAACTTCTAACCAACATCTAACAAACTTCTAACCAACATCTAACAAACTTCCAACCAACATCTAACCAACTTCCAACCAACATCCAACGTCTAACCAACTTCTAACCAACATCTAACAAACTTCCAACCAACATCCAATCAATATCTAACCAACTTCCAACCAACATCTAACCAACTTCTAACCAACATCTAACCAACTTCTAATCAACTTCCAACCAACATCCAACGTCTAGCCACCTTCTAACCAACATCTAACAAACTTCCAACCAACATCCAACCAACATCCAATCAACATCTAACCAACTACCAACCAACATTTAACCAACTTTCAACCAACATCTAACCAACTTCCAACCAACATCTAACCAACTTCTAACAAACTTCCAACCAACTTCCAACCAACACCCAATCAATATCTAACCAACTTCCAACCAACTTCTAACCAACATCTAACCAACTTCCAACCAACATCTAACCAACTTCCAACCAACATCTAACCAACTTCTAATCAACTTCCAACCAACATCCAACGTCTAGCCACCTTCTAACCAACATCTAACAAACTTCCAACCAACATCTAACCAACTTCTAACCAACATCTAACAAACTTCCAACCAACATCCTACCAACATCCAATCAACATCTAACCAGCTTCCAACCAATATCTAACCAACATCTAACAAACTTCCAACCAACATCTAACCAACTTCCAACCAACATCCAACATCTAACCAACTTCTAACCAACATCTAACAAACTTCCAACCAACATCTTACCAACATCCAACATCTAACCAACTTCTAAATAACATCTAACCAATGTCTAACCAACTTCTAACCAACATCTAACCAACGACTAACCAACATCTAACCAACATCCAACATCTAACCAACATCCAATCAACATCTAATCAACATCCAACCAACTTCTAACCAACGACTAACCAACATCTAACTGTCTAACCAACATCCAACATCTAACCAACATCTAATCAATATCCAACATCTAAACATCCAATCAATATTTATCCAACATCCAACCAACTTGTAACATCTTAGCAAAATCTAACCAACATCTAACCAACGTCTAAGCAACATAACATCAAATCTGATCACAGCAAAGAAACCTAAATATAAACTCTGTTAAACCGTGCTTTATAAAACTTTGGCTGTAAAGTGACTCATCTGATTTTCTGATTCTCTTCATTCTGAAGATGAAACATTTTTTTTTGTTGCTTTGTCAAATCAGCTTTAAAGGAACATTCCGCTGGTTTTGAAACAGGAAAACACGAGGAACCTTTGAGTCGTCCGGCAGCGTTTTTCAGCTGCAGCGCTCCGTCGTGCAGCAGGCTCCGCCCTCTGATCAGGTCCTCTTTAGCAAACATCTGACCGCTCTTCATCCTCATGATGGACTTGCTGTCTGTGCGACTGGGGGTGGGAGACATTCCGTCATATTTACCCTTTACTCAGTTGTGATGAGGTCAGGTATCTTGTCAGGTAAATCAGCATACCTGTAGACCGCCTTCAGCCGCCGTTTCTTCTCCTGCTCGTTGACCTTGCTGTCCACGGTGGAGATCAGCTCCTTCACGCAACGCAGAGCCTCAGACATGCAGCCGTGGTCTTCATCCGCGTCTTCATCAGGAGCAAACAATCATCAAACATGATTAGTGTTTAAATGATGTTTGAAAAACATCCGTGTGTTTAAGCGGCGTAGAATCAAAGTTTAAGTCGTGTTTAAATTTGGTGGACGTGACGTAGCATGATGTGGCGGTAACATGTTTGGTGAATAACAGTTGCTCACCTTTCGTGTGCTGCAGAATCCTCTGGATGAGGACGGGATACTTGGTGATCCTCTGCGTGACCAATAAGATGCATTCTGGAATGCTGAGCCTCCGCACGATGCTGCTGCTCATCATCCTCTGCAGAGACAAACACGTACACGCTAACAAACCACGTACATGCTAACAAACCAGGTACACGCTAATAAGCCACGTACATGCTCACTACATGCTAACAGCACCAAGTCTTCCTGTCTGACCAGCATCACACTGTCTGTCTCATCCAGATCATTAAAGGATGTTTAATAAAATCATGCTAACTACACAGCATCACACTAACCACGCAGCATCATGCTAACTACATAGCATCATGCTAACCACACAGTGTCATGCTAAGTAAGTGCTGAGAAAATTCAAAGGAGCATATCAGTGTTTTTACATGTTTGAGCCCAATAAATACAACCTGCATATGTCACTCAAACGTGCAAAAACACCAGTATGTTCCTTTAATTTTAATGTGACGGTGTGTCTATGAATCACTTCCTGTTATGTAAATAAGGAAACAGCAACAGTAATAGAATAGCTTTATTGTCATTATACGTAACATATAATGAAATTACAGAATCATAACACACATGCTGAAACTTGCTGTATCAGACGTCTATGAATGAGGGAACGTGGTTGCCATGACGACACGTTAAGCCTGGCGCCCTGTTTAATGAATCCCGCCCGTAATGTGTGGAACAGTTGGAGACGTGCTGACCTTGATGAAGGTCTGGAAGCGTTTGTCTTTGGCGTGGAGCTCTTTGTAGTGATTGACGGCGTCGTTATGGCGACTGCAGAACTTCCCATAAACTTTCTTCATGTGTTCAGCGTTACAGCCTGAAAACTGAAAAAAAAAAAAAACAGGAAAAAAGAATCACGTTTATTCTGCTCACCTGGATTTTCTTACCGCCTTTTACCTGAAGCAGCAGCTCAGGACAATGACGATGACAATGACGATGATGAAATAATTTTAGACATTTTATTATTCTTAAAAGATGTGTGATGCAGGAGCAGAATTTAAAGCATCACTTCCTGGTCTCACCTGATTGGTCCACACGCTACACACAAAACCGTCTGACGTCAGAGCGCCGTGATGTTGCATGTCTTTGCTAGCGGTGTGAGTTTGTTTATTCACGTGTTGTGAAACGTTGTTTGTTTGTAACCAGTAAAACTGTTGGCATGAGTTTCATAGAAAAGTGATTTGTGTTTTTTTTTAAACATGCAGCCGACATGTTAAATTACCAGTAAATTAACAGAAAGAGATGCATGCCTGACAGAGGCTTTAAAACATCTCTTCTGCTAAAACATACAAGACAACACAACACAACTAACGACAGGAAAAAACGCAAACGTCATATTTCATATGGGGTAAAACATACACATCATATTTCATAAGGGCTAAAATGTACACGTCATATTTCATATGGGGTAAAACATACATGTCATATTTTATACAGGATAAAATGTACACGTTATATTCATAATGAAAAGCTGCAGGCGTCTCGTCTTCCTCACCTGCCTGACCAGAACGTCACCGATGCTGCAGATGAGGAAGAACTTTTCTTTCTGTCCGTCAGACGACGAGCCTCGTTTTCTGCCCAGGAGCTCCGTGAGGAAGTGTGTGTGCGTTTCCAACAGGTCCTTCAACATGGGAAAAATCTACGGAAAAAAACACAGAAATAAACAACACATTACTGTCAACCAAAATCACCGGTATGGTCCTTTAATGCCAGGTGTGATGGGACCTCAGGCAGACCAAGATTCTGATATTCTGATGGCGTGTTAGTGAAACTAAGGCCTCCGCGTAACGATCAGTACTGTCAATTATCGTTATGATGTAGATTATTACTGTACATGTATGTACATGTAATTATTACTGCACATGTATGTACGTGCGATTATTACTGCACATGTATGAATGTGTGATTATTACTGCACATGTATATACCTGTGATTATTATTGCACACGTACAGTATGTATGTGTGATTACTGCACATATATATGTGTGGTTATTATTGCACATGTATGTATATGTACGTGTGATCATTACTGCACATGTATGTACGTGTGATCATTACTACACATGTATGTACGTGTGATTATTCACCTTGTCCAGCGTGTCCAGCTGCAGCTCTTTCTGAATTCCCTTATAATAAACTTCATACATGATCCTTAATGTTCTGACATGATGAAACTCAGTCTGATACAACTCTGAGAGAGAGAGAGAGAGAGAGAGAGAGAGAGAGAGAGAGAGAGGAGGGGAGGTTTGCTGTCTCTGGTCTGAATAACATGTATTTTTATGACTTGTGTACTGTAAGAATTTGTGTTGATTTCGTCCAAATGGCAGAAAAACCGTTTAATGTTTCACCATAAATAACATCTTGTCTCTTGATTTCGTCTTTCTTCAGCGTTTTCAGGAACTTCTTGTCCACTGTTCCGCTCCAGGAATCCGCTTCCAGGTCTTTAATGTCCCACTCAAAGTCTGCCATCAGCTGGCTGTCCATCATCTCCGTACCTTCACACACAAACGCCAATCAATCAACCAACCAATCAGTCACAGATCAATCAATCAGTCACAGATAAACCAATCACAGATCAATCAATAAATAAATCACAGATCAATCAATCAATCAACCAACCAGTCACAAATCAATCAATCAATCACATATCAATCAATCAATCGCATATCAAGTATTCAATCAATCAACCAATCAATCGCATATAAATCAATCACCAATCAATCAATCAATCAATCACAAATAAATAAATCACAGATTAATCACCCACAATCACTAAAACACAAACCAATAAACCACAAACTAATCAATCACAATCACACACAGCTGTTTTCATATGCAGAATTCTTCTTCTTCAGAGTCTGAGTGAAGATCAAAGTTAGATTCATAAAACATGTGAGATTTAGCATGTCGATAAGAACAAACAGCTTCACGTGATCATGTTCCCTCATCACAGACATGTTATCAACATCTGGTACTGTTTAAAGTTACTACAGTATTTCCTTATTGATTAGTGTTTATGGATCCCATTAGCTTCTGCAATGCAGTTGCTCGTCTTCCTGTGGCCATTAATACACGTTACATACATGCATACATACATAAGAAAACATTATTTACATGACAGGAAGTGATTCATGAAATACACTAAAATAAAGACGTGTTTCATACTGACAGTAAATTTCATCATATGAAACCTGATGATGTTTAAACTGTATTTGTCTCTCGTGTTAGTGATCAATAACTTTGATAAAAACACTGATCAGTTTATTGATCTGATCTCTCATGCCCCGTGACGCCGTGTCGTACCTTCATCGGTGAGAGACTCCGTCGACGCTCCGACTTTGCTGCCCTGAAGAAGAGAATCGTTGGACTGAGACAGAAACCGGAGGCCCTTCAGCGGGACGTCGTCCAACCTGAGAGACAAAATCCCACAGAAATGTCTCATACAGTCATTAAAATTATTTTTATTTTTCTATTTATTTTTAATTTATTTATTATTAAATCTTATTTTATGACATGTTTTTAAAGGTTATGGTTCAGGCTCAAAGGTTTCCGTGTAATTCATCATGCAGCGTTTCTACTTTATTAATTCTACGTTTTGTCCTTCAGGTTTGGACAAGTTTCATAAATAAAACACCAAAATTCTACTGAAACTCTAAATTCTTTTAGGCTGCGTGACCTTTGACCTTTCACACATTGGACATTCCAACCAAAAATGTATTATACGTAATTACTAAATATGTATTTTATTTATCAGAGTAAATCATGTCAGCAGACAGACGGCATGATTATTAATTTAATACATTCAGTTCATTTCAGCTTTTAAAGGAGCAACCCACTCATTTTGCATGTTTGAGCACAATAAATACAAACCACATACATGTTACGTTACTGTCAAGCATCTTACAAACACTCTACTGGAGTGGTAAATATTAGAATTGTTTTTCCTACCTTCCAGACTGCCATTGGTTTCAGTTAATTTTAGTACGACATTATAGAAGATTATAAAGGACATAAATAAAAAAAATACAATGAAATATAATATACATTTGTGAAATACAACACGTTTTCATTTGTATTTCATTTCCATACACGCATTTACTGTGTCATAATTATGTGAAAAATATATGGTATAATACAAATTGGGTTTTTTTGATTGAATTAATTATTTTTCATTATGACATGAACATTTCATGGCACATTAAAATCATATCACAGTACAGAGAAAAAAAAGATCAGGGGTTTTTCATTTCATGTTGTCCAGCAGGGGGCAGCATAGACGTGCCAATACTAAATACAAAGCCCTCTCATTTCTTTTTCTGAAGCAGCTGCATTATTAGTGCCAGAATGAAAAAGAAAACACAGTCCAATCACAGCGTGGGGGTGGAGCTTAAGGTCTACACTATATCATACAGTATGTTTTTAACTTAATTATGATACAGTAAATGCCTGTATGGAAATGAAATACAAATTAAAACGTGTTGTATTTCACAAATGTGTATTAGATTTTATTTTACTCTATTTTTTATTTTAATTGTGTCCCTTATAATCTTCCGTACGTAAAAATCAACTTTAGAGACTTTGGAGATGTGCTGAGATAAATAATCATCACAGGTCATTTTATTAAATCAGAGTGTCACGGCTCCTCTGGCTCAAAGGCATGCGTCTCCATGACGACTATGGCACACGCTGACATCACAAACACTCCATGATAACACCGTGAGATGTGTGTGACCTGGATGTTTTCTTGTTAGCGTGTCCTGTGGCGTGTTCTTGTTAGCGTTTGCTGCGTGTGGCGTGTCTTACCCGGCAATGTTGCTGGTGGAGATGCTCTTGCTCAGGTTGCTGTGCGTGTTGAAGGACAGGATGTTTGTGTTTCTCCGTGGAAACACCACGCTCAGCTGGTCGTCAGGGCTGGTTACCGTGGACCATCGCTCCCGTGACGACGTTGATGATGTTGATGATACGGATGATGCTGAAGACATGGCTAGGTGTGAAAATAAAAGTGGAATTTAGGACACGGCAGCTTAGGAAACATGAAGTTTTCCTGTTTTCCTGAAGCAAACATGGCGTGTTTATGAAAACCGTTTCTAAGTTAAGCTAGCCTGCCTCGGCCTGCGTCTGTTCCTACATGCCGTTACCCTGCAACCTCAGCACAGAGGCAGTGAGCTCACATGAAGGTGACATAACCAGTCTACCTGTGGAAAAGTATAGAATTCTAATCACATGAATCAGGCTAGGTGGAAGTTATTCATCTCACCGCTCACCTACTTCCTTAAACCTTCCTAAAGCCTTCCTAAACTTCCTAAAGCCTTTCCTAACCTTCCTAAAGCCTTCCTAACCTTCCTAAAGCCTTTGCTAAGCTGTCTAACACGTTCCTAACCTTCCTAAAGCTTTCCTAACCTTCCTAAAACATTCCTAAACTTCCTAAAGCCTTCCTAACCTTCCTAAAGCCTTTCCTAACCTTCCTAAAGCCTTCCCTAACCTTCCTAAAGCTTTCCTAACCTTCCTAAAGCCTTCCTAACCTTCCTAAAGCCTTTCCTAACCTTCCTAAAGCCTTCCTAACCTTCCTAAAGCCTTTCCTAAGCTGTCTAACACGTTCCTAACCTTCCTAAAGCTTTCCTAACCTTCCTAAAGCCTTCCTAACCTTCCTAAAGCCTTTCCTAACCTTCCTAAAGCCTTCCTAAAGCCTTCCTAACCTTCCTAAAGCTTTCCTAACCTTCCTAAAGCCTTCCTAACCTTCCTAAAGCCTTTCCTAACCTTCCTAAAGCCTTCCTAACCTTCCTAAAGCCTTCCCAACCTTCCTAAAGCCTTTGCTAAGCTGTCTAACACGTTCCTAACCTTCCTAAAGCTTTCCTAACCTTTCTAAAGCCTTCCTAACCTTCCTAAAGCCTTTCCTAACCTTCCTAAAGCCTTTCCTAACCTTCCTAAAGCCTTTCCTGCTCCTGTTAATTGTAAGACGAGTCCGTTAGTTCTTACATTTAGTCCTCATGTTAACAGCTGATCCAGCAGCAGAAGCTTCTGGTGCTGATGGCTGCTGCTGAAAACAGACAGAACTGCATCAAGCTTCACAAACTTCTCATTCTGAACATTCTGTGGTTTTTTATTAGACTCACCTGTGTTTTTTTTTTTTTTTTTNTGGTTTTTTTTTTTTTATTAGACTCACCTGTGGTTTGCTCCTGATGCAGACAGACAAACCGTCTCTGCAGCTTTTATGCACATAAACGCCGCATTCTGCAGACAAAACATCAACTTTAGAAACATTCTCATCACATTTAAAAGCCGTTTTCATGGGATTAATTACTGTCATCTAAACAATCAGAAAACCTGCTGGTGACACACACACACACACACACACACGGTGACGCAACAGACTGCAAGACTGATGGAAAACTTAAAGGAGCATACTGGTGGTTTTGCATGTTTGAGTCCAATAAATACAGCCAACCGTTTTCCAAAACATTCCACTGGAGCGGTAAATATTAGAATTATTTTTCCTACCTTCCAGATTGTCATTGGTTTTAGTTTATTCTAGTAGGACATAAAAATCAACTTGCAGAGACTTGAAACGTGCTGAGATAAATAATCATCACAGAGAACACGACCACGATTACGTTTGTTGTCAAACTGATCCAACATGGCACCATGCTAAAGAAAATGTATTTCTCCACCAGAGAAAATAGTCCCTGGAGAAGACGACTTTTTACAGAGACCTTAAAACGACATTTAATTTTAAGGTGTTTGTATCACTGAACATTTGATTTGGAAAGATTAGAGGATTTGAAAAAATAACAGGAAAACTAAAATATAGTTTGATGCTTTAGAAAATGGCTGTCAGTATGAAACATGTATAAACATGCAAAACCACTGGTCTGCTCCTTTAAGGAAGATGATACATCACAGTAAAACTAAAAAGGATATTTCATGTTGACGGGAGAAAAAGACACAGAGGAAAAGAGGAAAGGTGCTCTCACGGTTACAGAGGAAGACTTCTTTAGGATGAAGAGTTCTGCTGCAGCGCTGACAGGAAGTGGAAACAGGAGCGCCGACGGGAACAAACACGTGTCCGTTCAAACTCTTCCTCTCTCTCTCTTTACTCTCTCGTTCCTTCTCACCTTTCTTTTCCTTATCCTTCTCCTGGACAGAAATCAAAGAGCTGTTCATTTAACCTCTGAAAGGTAAGAATGTCCTTTTCTCCTGTTTTTTGACTTAATATGTTCTAAAAAGTCGTTTAATAAAGCATCAACTCGTTAATCTGAACTGTTCGTGGTAAAGTCGTGTAGTTCCACATCTCAAAACAAGAAAGACAATCCGTGACGTTATGCCTCTCAGGTACACGTCTATGAACACGTTAACGTCACTTTGATTTAGACCACGCCCCCATCATTTTCACTGGTTTTCCCACAAAGGGGGCGTGGCTAAACACACTGAACTGAAGAAGCTTTCAGATGAAATCATTTGCTCTAAACTTTCAGGACCTGATGACCTCACAGGCAGCAGCTAGTCATGTGATGTGAGCTAGGGCTCACATGTTCAAGTGAAAATTCACACGCATGTGCTGCATCAGTGTGAAGTTTGCAGATGCAGAATTCTGCGTTTGCATGTTTGCTTCCTCTCACCTTTCCTTTCTTACTCATCTTGCTGCGCAGGTAGCTGAAGGTCCTGCTGACTTTGGTCGCTGCTCGTCCCTCTATGTCGCTACGCAGAGGACCCGGCTCCTCCTCTGAAATACTGACACGCACACGCACACGCATACACACACACACGCACGCACAGGGCATTTAGCAGCTTCCGTGTCATTCCACCGTGAGGGAAAAGGACACAGAGGTTTCATCTGCTGCAGCTGTACAGTGAACAGTGTGAAGTGTAACAACTACTGTGAGCTAACGAGTGTGGCTAACGTGCGCAGCTAATGAGAGCGGCTAACGACAGCGGTGCTGAAATGTAGAGAAGTAAAAACATCCACAAAAAAAAAAAAAAAANAAAAAAAAAAAAAACAAACTACATAAAAGGTCCAACAAACCACGAGCTTCTTCAGATTCTTACCTGTATTCCAGCGAGCCGGAGCTCATGGAGCATGACCCCGCCCCTACAGGAAGCAAACGAGATATCGTCCAATCAAAATGTGACCATTATAATGCAATAATGCTTAAAGGACCATACCAGTGATTTGGCCATGTTTGAGCCAAATAATCCAACACACATACACATTAGATTACAGACAGACATTTTCCAAAACATAAAACTGGTAAATTTTAAAACTGTTTTTCCTACCTTCCAGACTAACATTGGTTTCACTCCAGTACGCTATAAAAATCAAAGTATAGAGACTTGAAACGTTCTGAGATAAATAATCATCACAGAGGACAAAACGTCGTTATTATCTTTTGGCAAAGTTAGTTAATTTAATGGATCTACAGAACATAAAAACTAAAACATGGTTTTATATTTTGGAAAACAGATTTCAGTAATGTAACATGTATGTTGGTTTTATTGGGATCAGAAATGCTAAACCACGGTATGGTCCTTTAGGGAAGGGCAGAGGACAGTTAAACAGGAATCTGGGATCGGGCTGCTGGGGACCGGGACATAAAATGGACAGAAAGACACTCCTGCACATTTCTGGACCGACGAGTCCAAAAACACACGCACAAAAAAAAAACAACAGGAAGTGTCTTTTCCCTCCATTCTGAGTTTAGTCAGCAGGTGTTGTGTTGGTCGTTACGGGAAACAACACACAGAAAACACACGGCCCGTTCACGCTACTTACTCCCTCCCTCCTCCTCCTCCTCCTCCTCGCTGGAGGAGGGGCCAACGGTAAAGAAGTGTCTGTTTTTGGGGAGGAGTGGCGAGATACTGAGGGAGAAGCTGATTCGCCGCTTCGCTGGAAGACGTTCAGCTGCTACAAGGTTTTATATAAATCAAAACCTCACGTCAAACACGTCAAAAACATGTCTAAAGTCAAATGTAGAGGAGGAAAAGTCAGAAAGACGAGCGGGAACTCACCGTCTGCATCACGCGGACTGACAGTTACCATGGAGACACATTTAGTGAGGGTTTGATGATGGAACATGGCAGGACAGCTGGATGTCATCGATAAGACTTGGTGAGATACCTAACACACACACGCACGCACGCACGCACGCACATGCACACACACAGGAAAATTATCAATTCAACTCCAATACTACCAGGTTCAATGAAAACAGGTTTTGGTAAAGATCAGAGTGAACAACAAACAGACGAGAGGTCAGAGGTCAGAGGTCCCTGGTTCAGAACTCAGACCGTGCGACCGCCTCAGTCTGACTGAATAAAAATATCCTCATTTTACACAAATTCATTCTGCAGGACTAAAACTCAAACTAACACACACCACACACACACACACACACACACACACACCTGGCTGTCGGTGCTGCTTGCGTCTCCCTCTGGCTCCTCCTCGGTGGGGGACACCAGCGAGCCTCTCTCTTGGCTCCGCCCCTCACCTGCCTCCTCCTGATCACAGCACACCTGAGCCGCCCCTCCCTCCACCTGCAGACCCTCCAGACTGTAGCTGAGAAAAAAACAGGTCACATGATCCGTGATGTAACTTTATTTAAACATACAGTGAGACAACTGTATTAAAGGACCATACCGGTGATTTTGCATGTTTGAGCCAATTAATAAAACCCACATACGTGTTAAACATAACATGTATGCACGCGTGTGCATGTGTATGCACACATGCACATGTGTTTTAGAATTTGCGCTCATTGAAAGTTCTTCCTGCAAACATCATCTTCAGCTAACGAACCTTCTGCTGTCTGTCTGCTGCTGGTGGCGATGATGATGATGATGAAGGTTGGATGGACACCAGCTCAGACTGCAGAAACAGAAGGAGAGGAGGATGGGGAGGATGAGGAGGATGAAGATGATGATGAGAAAACAGGAAAGAGACAGAAACGTCTGAAATGTCCCGTGTTAAAGAAGCTAAAAGTGGATGAAGACAACAGAAGTAACAGAACATCCTAACATGTTTCAGACATGTTTTCATCAAAGAACACACCTCATTGAGACCCTGTGACATGTGAAATGATGTCATGTACGTTACAGTAACACACATACATGTGTTTCTGTTATAACGTGTCTTGGCTGAGAGGAACATACATACCTTCTCCTGTGGACGGCTGGTTTGCTGCTCTTCTCCTCCGACAGGCTCAAAAAACTGATAGAAAGAGATGATGAAGATGATGAAGAACGCTGTTATGGCAACAGATGAAATGTTTATACAGTGATAACATTTTTACAACTAATTCATCAATTAATCTTTAGATTTAGACAGAGAGAGAGAGAGAGAGAAAGAAAGAGAAAGAAATAGAGAGACAAATAGAGAGAGACAGAGAGAGAGACAAATAGAAAGAGAGAGAGAGAGAGAGAGAAAGAAATAGAGAGACAAATAGAGAGAGAGACAGAGACAGAGAGACAAANAGAGAGAGAGAGAGAGAGAAAGAAATAGAGAGACAAATAGAGAGAGAGACAGAGACAGAGAGACAAAGAGAGAGAGAGAGAGAGAGAGAGAGAAAGAAAAACAGAAAGAAGAGACAGAGAGACAAACAGACAAATAGAGAGACAGAAGTAGAGAGAAAGAGAGAGACAGAGAGAAACAGAGACAAATAGAGAGAGAGACAGACAGAGACAGAGACAAATAGAGAGAGAGACAGACAGAGACAAATAGAGAGAGAGACTAGGTTAGCATGTCAGACTGCATGTCTGACGTCACATTGAGGAAAATCGATGCAACCAGAAAGTCGTCACCGTTCTGCATGACTTAAAGGAGCATTCCGGTGATTTCAATGTTTGAGCCCAATAAATACAACGCTTCATGTTTGTGAATGTGTGAGTAAAGTTTGTGCTGAACTACTTTAAAGACACACACACACACACACACACACACACACACACACACACACACACACACACACACACACAGAGCCTCAGCTTCATCTGAACTCACATCAAAGCAAAAGCACCTAACGAGGAGCTAATTAATCACGAGCCTGTGCTCACTTCCTTATTGCCAGGCTCAGAACTTATCAGTCAACCTGGTGGCGTGTTAATACCTGCAGTGTGTCACGTCCACGTCTGCAGGTGCATCATTCCTCNTCAACCTGGTGGCGTGTTAATACCTGCAGTGTGTCACGTCCACGTCTGCAGGTGCATCATTCCTCACGGCCTCCCAGCTGTGACGGCGGAACGGAGACGACAAGAAAACGGAGCTCTGCAGGACGGCAGACAAGACGAGGTTTTCTACCAGCTGATCATTCTTCTCCTCTTCCTCACCTCCTCCTCCTCCTCCTCCTCCTCCTCCCCCTGGGAATTAGAAAACACCATTCACCTTTTGAAACAGCGGAGACAGGAAGTCAGTGCGCTTCATCGCTGATCAGCCAAGCGAAGAGCGACAGAAAAACAAACGACGGCTTCTTGCTGCCAATGAAAGAACATCAGTTCCTGTCCTTCATTAGTCAACATCATCTCTCGTTTCTCCGCCTCCATGTTTTGTCATCAGCCGGTTTGGTTTCATGTTTGTGGCGTGTCAGAGAGTTTTGTCCTACAGCGCCACAACAGTCCTGGAGCCAGAGTGTGCAGTCGTTATGAAAGCCTGAGAACCATGAATGCACCGTGGACGGTCTGTTTTGGAGCCTTGTCCACGTTGCGTTAGCATTAGCATTAAACATAAATCTTATCAGATTTTTGCATCTTTTTAAAAAAAATTAAATTCAACCATTTTGGTTCTGTCGTAACTAAAACTGTGTTCTGAGCAGAAACACTAAAGAATTTAAATGTCTCAGAGAAAGAAGTGACTCACCTCTGTCCTCCGTTTCTGACCTCCAGGAGCGTCTGCAGCCGTGGGGGGTCACGGGGTCAGACGTGCTGCGAGGGGTCACAGGGTCACACACCATGGACGAGGTACCGTGGAGCTCCTGGATTAATTTATCCTCTGAGGACGCAGAGAGGAGAATCCCTTCGTGTCCAGTCTAGGAGACGGAGAAGACAAACGTTTAGCTTAAATATCAGCGGATTCAGCAACAGGGTTAGCGTTACCTACCAAACCCTGACCCCTGACCCCTGCCTGACCCCTGACCCTAACCCTGACCCTAAAAATTAAACAACCGTTCCAATATATTGGTCCTGTTAGATCATCATAGTAGATACACAACACAAACCACACAAACTACACAATTCACACAAACCACATAATTCACACAACTCACACAAACTAGACACCAGCATTTAATACCTGTTAAAGGTATTAAAGGTCGTAACCTTTAATGTGCCAGACGACGTAACGTGATGTAACACGTAGATTACGACTTTATAATGGAACAATGCATGTGACATTTTGTGTGTGTGTGCATATGTGTGTGCGTGTGTGTGTGTGTGTGTATACCTTTTTAAATGCATCATCTGGTTGAGGTGTGGGCGTGTCTCTCTGCAGCACACACATGGACACACACGCCTGCGTGTGCGGATGCACGACTAGAAACAAGAAGAAAGAAAAATGCTGAAAGGAGCAAAATAAACACATGCAAAATTATTATTATATCCATGACACCTCACGCATCATTAGCAGCATTAGCATCATTAGCAGCATTGGCATCATTAGTGTCATTAGCAACATTAGCATCATTAATGTCATTAGCATCATTAGCATTATTAACATCATTAACAACATTAGCATCATTAGCATCATTAGCAACATTAGCGTAATTAGCAACATTAGCATTATTAGCATCATTAGCTTCATTAGCATCATTAGCATGCATAAACAGAATCAGATGTGGAACACGTGGAAATAAAACCACACAGAAACCGTACAACTTTCAGGAATCATAAACATTACGCTACTGTACACGCAGACAGTGTGACGTGAACTTTAACATGTACATTTGAACACGTGAGAGCAGAAAATTAATCTCTTAGCGTGATGTTACTGGACACATGATTTATGGATGTATGCTCACCTGTACATGTTGTTAGTGTGTGAGCTTCCGGGCAGAAAACATCTCGTTCTCTCTGGATCTACCAAGGAGACAAGGAAACAAGGAGACAAGGAAAATGCTGCTTTCAGGTTTTTTCCTGCACGGAGAGGTACGAGGCGGCAAAACTCTGATGTGTTTTCATGAAAACACTATTTTCTAACAGCGTCACACTCACTACTACACACTAGTTACACAAACTACACAGTTTCTTTTGCATCCAACCACGTCTGATTTCTGACAAAATTAACGTTACGTCAGCGGAACGTTTTCAGGCCTGCAGACAGAATCAGCCGTGATTTACGACATGCTCGTACAATCAGCCATGACGTTACACAGCGAGGAGGAGGAGGAGGATCATGAGGACAGGTGAAATCATGTGATTATCAGGCGCAGCAGGTAAAAAGTCATAATCCATGTTCCTGACGGGATGCGGTGAATCTGTCAGATCTGACAGTAACGACACAGGAAGTGGAAGTGAGCAGTGATGGAGAGGATCAGAGACAGAGCGCAGGAGGCGGAGTCACGGCCAGGTGTTCAGCTGCCACGTCGTTATGGAAACTATAGATCATGCCAGATTTGATTTGTTAGCTGTGTAAAATAACACGTTAGCTTTTATGTTGCGTTTAGTTTCATGTTTAACAGGGCACCTTTATTTTTTTAAATTCAACACACTTTAACATGATAATTGTCATTTTATTCCAACATGTAATTATTAGAGTCGTAAAATATAACCTGAACATTTATGAAGATTAGAGAATCTGAAAAAATAAGAGGAAAACTAGATTTTCATGTGCTAGAAAATAGTAATGTAACGTGTTTGTGAGTTGCATTTATTAGGCTCAAACATGCAAAACCACCGGTATGCTCCTTTAAATTATGAATTTGATGCTCGTTTGGATTATTTTCAGCTTCATAAAGATTCATGAAGAATAATTTAAGTTTAATGCACAGAAATCTCTGAGGAAAGGATTTTTTATTGATCCTTAAACTTTTCTGCTGTGGTATGAGCCTGAAGAACACGCATGTACACACACACACGCACACATATCACACACGCACAGGTCACAAGCAAACCGTTGTTCCGCCCCCTGTAACCAGACAGCCTGACCAGTGTAACGCCAAAGAAATGTAGGAGGGGGGATTGTCTGAGACGCGCACACACACACACACACACACACACACACACACAGGAGAAAGGCAGCCTCTTACAGAACATTTTACACGCTAAACAGAAAAGACGATTCATGGATGATTATTTACACGCTGACATGTTGTATGATGCTGTGTAGGACGTTAGAAGCCACGCTGCGTTTGTGTGTGTGCGTGGCGTGTATTTCCTGTAGGCGGAGCATCAGAATGACCTCATGCTTGTTGTCAGGTTGCTCATCGCTGAAGCCAACGACTCCTTTGTCCGTCCGTCTGAATAGATCCGTTGTGTCGTTTCCTGTCTGTCCATCATCAACGTCCTGCAGAAAAGACGATCTGCACAAATGCCGCCGTCACGTGTGCATCTGCTCCCACGCCACGTGTTGAAAATGCAGATTTCTGAACTTTCTGCTTTAATCAGATGGAAATGTTTCATGAGCTCGTTTCAGACAGGAAGTTCATTCTATCAGCTTCACGCCTGAAAACACGAGAGTCACTTTACCGCTAAAGCACGCCGCCATTTTTACCACTCAGGACCTGTAACCTTTCTGTAACCTTTTTCTTCATTCATGACACATGCGTGAATAAATACAGTCACGTTACCAGCAAAGACATGAGATCACGGCACTCTGACGTCAGACGTTTTTGTCTTAAAGCGTGTGGACCAATCAGGTGAGAGCAGGAAGTGATGTTTTAAATTCTGCTCCTGCATCACGTCTTTATGAATGATAAAACGTCTGAAATTATTCTGATGCAGAAATCAGAGATCTGCTCTCTGAACACGCTGAAGATGAGATCATCAGATAAACGCCGTCATGTGACTGTAACAATCTCACCTCATATAAAACGCAACTTCCTGTTACTCAGCCTCACCTGGAGAAGGTGAGGTCAGGTGAGAATCGTTCATCATAAACGTCCTGACATGTCTGAACAGAAACTTTATGAAACTGAAAGCTCGACTTTAACGTGACGCAGAAATTTAAGAGTCATGCGTGAAAGAAGCTTTAAATTCTTACACAGGAAAAACATGGCTTCACACACACACGCGCGCACACACACAGCTCAGCTGTTACCTCCAGACTCTGCAACTCTCCTACATGCNCACACACACACGCGCGCACACACACAGCTCAGCTGTTACCTCCAGACTCTGCAACTCTCCTACATGCAGCTTAAATGTGACACGCTGAGCATCCATGTCTCCATGGAAACCTGCTGTCTGACAGACACGAACACGAGGACGGAGACACACCCACCACACATTCCTGCACTCGCCCACTCACACGCACACACATGTATTATCACACATAGGATGTGTGTGAATGTGTGTGTGCTGCTGGCTGAAAGACCTCTATTGTTCATCCTGACATACGCATGCACACATGCAAATACACACATGCACACACACGTGTACCTTCAGTAACACCACATCCACGGCTCGCTCTCCACGGGTTCTGAAGTTGTACCTTCGCTTGTGTCTCTCATACATGCTAGAAGTTTCCACTCGTCATTACACGACACGCTTTGATCCGTGTTCTAACACACACGCTAAGAAGCCACGACTTTGCAGCTTTAAAATCTCTTCAAAATCAGCTTCAAAATGTTCTGACGTGTTCGTCTCATTACGACAGTCAGAAAAACAACACAAAAAAAAAAAAAAAAAANAAAAAAAAAAAAAAAAAACAGGGCGGAGCCAGAAGAAGTCCCAAGAACAATCCGCAAAAAAATAAAGTAAAAATCAAAATCAGAGAGCTGAAACGAGCAGAAGAGACAAAGTCAGAGTCATGTGACGACCAGACGACACGATCCAGCAGCAAACACACGCACACGCACGCACACACACACACTGCTGGAAAACTCCACTCTGCCCACATCTGTCTACTCCACCGGCTCCGCCCCACCCAACATCTGTTCACTACACAGGCCCCGCCCCAACATATGCTCTCTCTCTTCCTTTTTCCTTCCTTCGCTTTTTCCTTCCCTCTCTCTCTCTCTCTCTCTCTCTCTCTCTCTGCACGTTTGTACTTTTAGCAGGAGAAAAATGGAGGAAAATGATGCTTTAAATCACGTTAAAGACGAATAAACTGCAGCACATGTTCATTTAAAGTGATAAAAATAAAAAGACAAGCAAAAAGTTACCAACATGGGTACAAAATGAGCTGCAACACTGAACGTTACGTGTGCTTTAGGTCATACATGTGCTTTAGGTCATACATGTGCATAAGGACACATTCCTGCTGACGAAAGTCGTTTTAAATCAAAGTGTGAAGTTGCTGTTAAATAAGTTTTGTTACTCAGTGGAACAAAAAGTTAAAAAACACACACACACACACAGAACGCCATCTGTAACCAATCAGCAATGCACAAACACAGCTATTACCATGGCAACGGCCCAACACCACCTACAAACTGTGACACAGAGATTCCAATATGTGAGGGGGGGNGGGGGGGGGGGGGCGGGGCATCTGGAAACAGCAGGAAGTGATTTTACCTGAGGTGGCCACATGGTGGCAGCAAACACAGCCTGACTGTTACCCACAGTGATGGGTCAGTTGAGCAAGGCAGCAACATTTATCATCATCATCATCATTATTTCACTTTATTTAACGATCACAGGAAGCTGCATGTCTGGAATAAAATCCAGGAGAAGTTTTACTGAGAAAAAATAATAAGAAAATTTGTCAAAATAACAGCAAAACTAAAATCTGGTCGTTGGAAAACGGCCGGTAAAGTAACATGTATGTAGGTTGTATTTATTGGGTTCAAACATGCAAAACCACCAGTATGGTCCTTTAAGAAAACACTCACTGGTTTGAATTGTTTAGGGAACTTTATAAATTTGATGCAGCAACTTGTTTATTTATATCTCGTCTTTACTTCCTGCTTCCTGTCTGACATCACTCTCCAACTAAACCCACTCCACACACACTCACAAACTTCATACTGCTACTGTCACTATTACAGCAGCTACGCTAACATGCTAACATCAACCCGCACACACACACACACACACAACTTCATACTGCTACTATCACTATTACAGCAGCTACGCTAACATGCTAACATCAACCCGCACACACACACACACATACACAACTTCATACTGCTACTGTCACTATTACAGCAGCTACGCTAACATGCTAACATCAACCCGCACACACACACGCACGCGCGCACATACATACACAACTTCATACTGCTACTGTCACTATTACATCAACCCGCACACACACGCATGCACGCACGCACACACGTACCTTCACAACAACAGGCTAAAAACTTCTTCTGGATGCTGAATCTGACCAACAAAACGTAATTTATTCTTCCTCTCCACATTTTCTTTTGTCCCATAAATTCATTCAAATCAACTTTTGAATGATTTTCAACAACTTTTCAACAATTTCTGCCAATAATAAACAGCAAACAAATGCTGATCACATGACCTGCTTGGTGCAGGTAAGTCCTGAGTTGAGACTCACCTGCAGCGTGAGTGTGCTCTGTGAGTCCATGCTGAGCTGTGGAGGGTCACTTCCTGCTGCTGGGACGTTCTGTGGGTCTGTGGAGGAGACAAGGTCACGAGGTCATGAGGTCGTCACAGGTCAGTGTAGAAGAAATCAAAACCCGCCTCAGAAAAACATTCACACACATGATGCATGTTCTCATGTCAAGTTCTAATGTTGACTTTTAAAACACTTCAGGGCACCAACTTACATTTCTCAGCTTTAAAGGACCATGCCGGCGGTTTTTTATGAACCCAGTAAAATCAACACACACACACACACATTACAGTATGTTACTGACAATAATTTCCAAAACAAAACCACATTTAGTTTTCCTCTTCCAAATCCTTCAATCTTTCAAAATCAAATGTTCACGTGATACAAAAACACCTTAATATTCTATGTTTCACCTGTGGACAGGTACGTCTGATTATAGAAGACACGGTCATTTTAATTTCTCTGTAAAAGCCATTTTCTTCTGGGACTATATTTCCTGGCGGAGACGTACATTTTCTTCCATGCAGCTTCATGTTGGATCAGTCAAAAGTTATATCAACAAAAACTTCATAGACGTTGTGTTTCTCTGTGATGATTATTTATCTCAGCACGTTTCATGTCTCTGTAAGTTCCTTTTTACGTAGCACTGGAATGAACTGAAACCAACAGCAGGCTGGAAGGTAGGAAAAACAATTCTAATATTTACCGCTCCAGCAGAATGTTTGGAAAATGGTTGGTAGTAACATAACATGTATACAGGTTGTATTTATTGAGCTCAAACATGTAAAATCACTGGTATCGTCCTTTAATTCCCGATACGTCTCCTGAGCCTGGAGAACGGATTCCCGGCTTTAAAGCGGAGCGATGGAGCACTTCCTGTCGAAGCTCCGCGGCGTCGGAATGATTCAGCGACGCTCTTACATCTCATCACGCTCAGGTTTTGCCTCCGTCATCACTTCATCTTATTTTACTTCCAGCATTTTCCTGAACATTTTCCTGTTTTAAGGTTTTATCTTTTTTATTTCCTGCATTATGTTTAATTATCTGATTTTATACGTTAAGTACTTCATAACTTTATGATTATTATTACTCACATTCTAACAACTATCACTGATCTGCACCTTTACTCAGTACTGTACACACACACACACACACACACACACACACACACACACACACACACACACACACACACNCACACACACACACAGCAGCAATTTCTCAGCCTGCCTCTAGTTTCACTGTCTAGTCATGATGACATCATCGGTTGCCTGGATACGTAGCCCCAAACAAACAGTGGAATAAGGTCAACAACTGTCTGTCTCTCACACTCACGCGTGCTCACGTGCTCACGCACACACACACACACACACACACACACACACACACACACACACAATGCTGGCTTCCTCCTATTCAGTCTGAAAACAAAGCAGCTTAAACTGTCAAAGGTGAAATAAAAATGGTGACCAAACATCAAACACAAAGGAGACATTTGGACGTTCGTTCAGACGTCAGACATTCAGACGTACATTCAGATGTTTGGACGTTTGTTCAGACGTTCATTCAGATGTTGAGACATCTGTTTGGACGTTCGTTCAGACATTCGGATATTTGGACGTTCAGACGTTTGTAGTGAGAACGGGTCGTGGATGACTTGTGTTTGATGAAGCAGTAAAGGATAACGAGCTGAAACAGGAAGTAGGCGGACTTTAAATCGTCTCAGGCTGATCGTGTCTGAAGCATCGAGTCCGAACACCTCCGACTCTGACGTGATGTTTTACGAAGTCTTTTCTACATGCTGTTAGTCGTGTTTTTATGTGGTTTTTTTTAACACATAGCTGCTTATTTTCCCTAAATAATAACGAGCGGTCGTCATGACGATAAGAAAAAAGCTGCAGCTTAACGTTCGGACGCTGCAGAAGCCTAACGGATTCGTGTCTGAAGAGACGGAACGTCAAAGCGAACAGATCAGCGGTGTTCCAAGTTAAACACGGATCATCGGAAGTTTGATTTTTCATGTATGTTGTTTACCTGTCTCAGATGCGTCCTCTGCTGTGATCGTCTCTCTCCTCACTTCCTGTCCCTTCTTACTCCTCTTCCTGTCTCTCTCCTTCCATTCGTCCGCTGCATCCAGAGTGTCTGAGTCCGTATTCCAGGCGTTCCTGTTTTCCACGGAGCCGGATGAATCGCCTTCACGCTGGAATGTACCGCTGTCAGCACCGCGGGGGGTGGCGGCGTTCCGCTCCACGCCAGCTGCTGACTGGAATGACGGGAACTCGCTTATTTCCCGACTCAGTTTCTCTGAGTTTGGATCTGAATGGATCAGAGAGGCGGAGTCACAGGGAGAAACAGGAAGTGATGTCCCACAAGGAAGTGACAAAATGGGACTCTCCGAACAGTGCGGCGTTGGAACCCGTCCATGCAGCTGCGTGTGATGTTGGTGCTCTTCAGGCTGGTGGTCTGAGCTCATCGTGTCAACGTGGCGGTGCTCTCGTTGCGGCGTCGTTGAGTTTGAAGCGTCGTGCTCGTGTGTCTGACCATCTGATTCAATCAGAGAAGCTGTTCCAGGTGTTTCATCATGGCCGCCAACTGTCCCGTGTGTCTCATTCTGCTGCAGATGTAGCTGGTGTGTCTGAGCATCAGTCTGAACTGTGAGTGAGACGTGAACGTGTCCTCCGTGTTCTCCGTGTTCTCCAGAAGTCTCAGAAACACAGCAGAACGTGTCTGAAAAACCCGGGTAGCGAGATGCAGGCAGGATCTCAGCCTGCGTCTGATCTTTGCCGTCTACCTGAGTGACGAGTACTTCCTGTGGTTCCGGCGAAGGATTCCCCGTGTTGTTTTCTTTAGGCAGGTCACCATGGAAACGTGAGAGGAATGAGTTTTGTGTATTTTCTGGTTGAATTCTCTGTGTTAAACACTCTTCGTTACCTGCTGTCTGTAATTTGTTTTCTCTCTCTAGTTTCTCGCTGTCTTCACGTTGCCACGGCGACGCCTCGGATTCTTCTGACCAGTGACTCTGACTTTGTTGTTTGGAGGTGAGATGAAGGACAGGTTTGACGTGCGAAGACTCAGCGCTTTGATTTTCTGTCTCAGCAGCTAAATGAGTGTCAGGTTGAGTCGTTAGCGTGTGCGTTAGCCCGTTAGCTTGCCCTGCGTGGGTGAGCTGGTCATGTGACCTGTCTGTGGACTCGGCTGATGCTGACATGTTTGTTTGTTCTCTGACGGATGGGTTTCTCTCTGTTAGCGTTAGCATTAGCCTCAGCTCCATTTCTGCTGTGGCTAACGCTAACGCTACAGTCACCACTGCCGTCGCCGCCGCCGCCAGCGCCCGCAGTTTATCTGTGGAGGAAAACGCCAAACCTTCCTCTTTCTCCTTCCTGGGTGTCTCCTCCTCTTCACTCCCCCTCTCCTCACTCCTCTCCTCACTCCTCCTCTCTTCACTCCTCTCCTCACTCCTTATCTCCTCACTCCTCTCCTCACTCCTCCTCTCCTCACTCCTCCACTCCTCACTCCTCCTCCTCCTCTTTTCACTCCTCTTCTCACTCCTCCTCTCCTCACTCATCTCTTCACTCCTCCTCTGTTCACTCATCTCCTTGCTCCTCCTCTCCTCACTCCTCCCCTCACTCATCTCCTCACTCCTCCTCTCTTCACTCATCTCTTCACCCCTCCTCTCCTCACTCATCTCCTCACTCCTCCTCCCCTCACTCCTCTCCTCACTCCTCTCCTCCCTCTCAGCATTTACTCCTAACGGGTTTTTGCTTCTCCCGTGTCGCCTCTCTTTTCTGTTAGCATCTAGCTTTTCTGCATCCTCTTCCTCTTCCTCCCCCCTGACCTCCGGACCGTCCTCCTCCTCCTGGCCTTGCTCCTTGTCCTGCTCCGNCCCCCCTGACCTCCGGACCGTCCTCCTCCTCCTGGCCTTGCTCCTCGTCCTGCTCCGTCTCCGGAGCAGAACAATGCTCCAAGCGATGCGATGCCTCAGGACTTCCTTCCCTTACTGTTCCTCTGGATGTCATCACGCGTTCCTCCGTACTTCCCACAGAATCCATTGCCTCCACGCTTTTTCCCATCATTTCCAAAGCTTCGTTCTGTCCAGGAAACGAAGCGTCTCCGACTTCATTTTTATCTGAAGGTTTGACAGGAAGTTCCGTTGTTTGGTTAGATTTCGCCGCCGATGCTACGGTTTTAACAGCAGCCGTAAACTCCTCCTTTTCTGATGATTCCTTCGGCGTGACGTCAGTCCGGAGCTCTGAGGAGTCGAATAATTCCGTTCCTGTAACGTCATTCGGTGAAATGAGTCCAGAATCGCCGTCAGATCTGTCCTCCTCTGAAGCTTTAACTTCGCTGTGTTCTGGCAGTCCCGGACCATTCCCGCTCTCGTCCTGCATCTGGCTCGGGAGACGCATGTCGTCCCCGTCGGCTTCCTGTCTGTGCGTCGGCTCAGCGCAGGCGGAATGGAATTCTGCTCTTCCTGCTGTATCCTTGCATTCTGAGCTTCGGTTCGTCTCGTACTGGGTTCGAGTCTCCGTTTGGCTCGGAGACTCGATGCTGGACCCGGAGCTCAGCTTAGCCTCTGCGCCTCCCTTCTTCCCTCGCTTCTTCTTCCTCTTCTTTCTGCCCTTTGCTCCTTTCTCTTCTGGTTTCTCTTCTTCTCTCTCTGCATTCTCTCCGCCTCCCTCCGCTCGTCCCTCCTTGTATTCTGCCGCTACTTCCTCCTCTCGCTCTGATCCGTGTACTTCCTGTCTTTGTGCACGAGGCCCGTGTGACGCCGCTGGCTGTATTCCAGCGCCATGTGGCTGATGGTGAAAACTCCGATGCTGGGGAGGACTCAGAGCTCGGGGAAAGCTCGCGCCACATTCCTGCTGCAGGTTTTCTGTTTCTCCGGGATCACGGTCGTACCAAACGCTCTGAGAGGCCACTTCCTTCCTGTGCAGCTCGGCTTTTATGCCTTCACGCTCTGACTGCTGGTCCTGATACCACACACTGTTTGCTGCCATTTCTCCATGAGGCAGAGATCCTGTTCTGGATTCAATCCAGCCTCCATCCCGCCACAGTGTTCTGCGGGGTTTTACGCCAGCGCCCGCGGACGTGGATCCGCTGCTCCGGTCAGGCTGAGGGATCCGGTCCCTGGTTTCAGGTTTGCTGGACTCCTCTGGATCTGACTGGCTGTTCCTGGGATGCTGGGAATGTTCCTGTCCCATGATTACTGAAAGCAGAGAGGACAGAGGTTTACTCTCTTATTTTACGTTAAGTTACTTTTCTACTCACAGCATCAAAACTCTCAGCTACATGTGGTTAACGTGTACCACAGCTACATGTGGTTTTCCACACGTGATTCAGCTTCTGCTGTCATAGTTTTCTTCTTCATGGATCACATGATGCTATGACTAGGAAAGGATCCACATTCATCTTTGTTACTCTGATTTACTTTGATAGAAACTACTTCCTGTTTGGAGTTTCTTTCTCCATCCCCAGACATTTTGGACCAATGAGCAGAGAGAGTGATGTCACGTGACTTTTTCTGATATATTTTGGTTTGATTGGATGTTTTCCTGTTTGAAACTGAACCAAATCAACAATTTAGTTCCTGATTCAGACCAGAACAAACGATCTGCAGATCTGATTCAGACCAGAACAAACGATCTGCAGATCTAAATGTTGAGTGGAGAAGGAAGCATAATGGTCCAACTACAGTCACCACGTACATATGGACAGTTTAGTGTAAAATCCTCACAGACTTGAGAAAAGCTAAAGTAAAAACTTTATATTTTATGCCTATAAAGATCTTTATAACTGTGTTATCACTTTTATTCACTGAGGAAGTTCCTACAACAATGAAATCTGAGTATTCAGCAACAAATCATTGAGTATTGCTCAGCGGCACTGTGGCGGTACGATGAAGCTCTTACCTTCTGCTGCTGCTGAGTCAGTTTTAGTTTCTGGTTCTGGGAAACGCTTCGTGCGTCTCTGCTTTGTCTCCATCCATGTTTCTCTCTCTGACGCTCTGTCAGATGTCTCTAGGTCAACTTCCCAGTTCGCTCCTTCCTGTTTTTCTTCCGTGGATGTGGTTGGCTCAGGAACGGCCATCTCGACCACCCATTTCCCCTCAGCAGCCACTCCGCACTGTGGATTTATAGGTAAAGGAGTTCCGTGTGTGGCAGAACGACTCTGATTTTTGCTGGATTTTCCGTCAGAAGTCAAAGCTGCAGCCTCAGGTTTCATTCCCTCTGTCTGTGTTCTGCTTCCTGTTTTCTTTGTGCGCCGCCTGCCGGCTCCTTTAACGACCTCTGTGTTATTTCCAGCAGAGTTTCTTGCTTGCGATGTCGTTACTGTATTTCTTTTTCTGTTTTTCCTGTTACTAACTGAACAAGTGTTAGCAGCAGGTGAATCTTTCTGCTCTGCACTCTGACAAAGACTTCCTGTAGAACAGGAAGTCTGACTGACAGCAGCAGCATCCTCCCCGTGTGTTTTATGCTCTGGTGAAGAGGGACGTCCTCCTTCCTGTGCTGCATGCAGGCCTGCGTCCTCGCTGCTGTCTGGCTGCTCGTTCGTGCGACGCCTCAGCTCGCAGGCCGGGCTGCAGCATAAACACGAGGAGACGCCGCCATCTGAGTTCATCTGCAAGAGAGATTTGGATGAATTTTAGGGGACAGATAGAAAATGTCAAAAGGAAGAAGAGAATGAATTTTGGAGATGATCAGTTTGTGGATCCAAAAAAATTTTTTAGCCTATGAAATCAATGCTAATGGTCCATTTTAATGACATTTAGCACGGCAGCTTAAAATGCTTTTAGTGGAGGTGCTGTTGGGCTTGGTGGAGGTAGCTGTGGATTGTTGTTGTCTTTTTCTTACCTTTTTATCTTTTTGTTTAAGTTTTTGTTATCTTGTTAATGTTTTGTTATGTTGTTATCCTTTTATAATCTTTTTTTTATCTGTTTATCTTTTTATTATCTTGTTATATTTTGTTATCTTTTCATCTTTTTATTATCTTGTTATATTTTCATGTTTTGTTAACTTATCTTTTTGTTATCTTGTTACCTTTTTATGTTTTATTTTCTTGTTACCTTTTTATCTTTTTGTTGTCTTATTAACTTTTTGTTACCTTGTTAATTTTTTGTTATGTTGTTATCTTTTTATAATCTTTTTTTTATCTGTTTATCTTTATATTATCTTGTTATATTTTCATGTTTTTGTTAACTTGTTATCTTTTTGTTATCTTGTTACCTTTTTATGTTTTTTTATCTTGTTATATTTTTGTTATCTTTTCATCTTTTTATTATCTTGTTATATTTTCATGTTTTTGTTATCTTTTTATCTTTTTGTTATCTTGTTATGGATATAATATGTAAGTCTTATAATATCATAAACAGATTAACTTGATGTGACACAGTTCAGTTTATCCACAAACACACAGACTAAAATGGAATGAAAAAGTGTGACAGTACCAACAGGAAGCTCGTTATTGTCGTTAACAACAACGAGCTCGTTAACACGGTTAATGAGGAGCGTACAGGTATTCTGGTACTTACATAAAGTGGATCTTGCTGAGAATTCAGCTTCATGACTGGAAAAGGGAGAAAAGAGAGAAATTATTAACTTTACAGCAGAAAATATGAAAAAGCTGAAATGACTCTGATCAGGAAGACGAACGGTTTGGAAGTCGACGCTTCAAGAGGAAAAAAAAGCTAACTACAGCCTCGCGCTAAATAAAGCTTCTCTTACGTTAATGAGACCTCGTTATCTCATTACCGACATGCTGTTGTTGTCAGGTGTGTCCAGGTAAAAACCGCTGAATGAAATTAACAGCATTTCTTCCTCTTCATTAATCATCGTCATCATCATCATCATCATCATCATCATCTCTTGCTTCTCTGCCTTCGCGTTTTGTTGTTGTGACTGAACAGGAAACGATTTCTGCTTCCGCTGGTTTTTCCTGTTTGAGGTGGTTCAGAACGACTTTGTCCTACAGCGCCACCTACAGTCCTGGAGTTAAAGTGTGCAGCTGTCATGAAGACATGACAACAAGAACTTGCCTGTTTTTCATGCCATGGCGTCCATTTTGAGCATAAACCACATTGAAGCAAAAGCAGGAAGCGCATCTTTATTTGGAAACATTTCAGAACACGTTTGGTAATAAGAGTTACGACAGAGTTTAGTTACAGGAAGTTACATGAAAAACATGAAGAATGATGCAACAAGAGCAGCAAAGTTCTCACGGCGTGCTTTCCATCTTCCTGCTGCACGTTTACCCACAACATTCAAGAAGAAGAAGAAGAAGGTGATGCTGAAAGTCTGGCTGCTGTCTGAACTGGAATGTCAGGAATCCTTCAGAAGCCAGAACACCTTGATCATTTTTCCTCTTCATGGAATTCTGCCTGTAAATATTTTGAATTTTCCAAAACACGTGCAGCTACGTAGCGAGAAAAGCAAGATATAAGCTTCCAAAAACATCCTCACATCCCTCCTACGTGTTCCTGTAAAACACCGGCAAACTTTTCCTGGATGTTTCCATAAAGACGGCTTGTCTGGAGTTTCTCACTTTTCCACTGAGAGCCCTTCAACACGGCATTAACATGCGTTAATGTTAAGCCACGTTTGCACGCTTGCTGCTGCTACAGGAACTGATAAGGACGCCGCCGGCGCCGTTATCTGTGTCTGATAAATGCATTAGAAAGCAAAAACAGGTAGAACAATTAAAGGACCATGCTGGTGGTTTTGCATGTTTGAGCTCAATAAATACTACCTGCATACACGTTACTATCATGTTACTTTACATGTTAATGTCAAACATTTTCTAAAATGTATTTTAGTTTCCTGTTAATCTTTCTAAGTCAAATGTTCAGGTGGTACAAATATACAACATCTGTAATCAGAATGATGTTTGATAAATCTCATCAGGCGTGACGTTAGCGTGTGAATTCAGTTAGTTCCTGTAACAAAGTGCAGCAGCAGCTGTTAGCATGACGAGGCCGCGCTCCGTCTCACCGCTTCACATCAAACATCCATCAGAGACGCAAGATTTCAGCTCAGAGCCTCACATGCAGCTACATTTCTACTTTAAAAAGGAGGGTTTTTATACACACACACACACACACACACACACACACACACTAAGCTGTGGTCAGAGAGACGATGTTTCTGCAACTTGTTGTAATTATGTGTTATAAAACGCTGACGTTGGCATTTCTTCGACGCTGGCGGCGAAAACTCAGCTGGTCATCAGACACGTGTGGAATGGAAGGAATGAGACAGATAGAAGACAAAGACAGACAAGAAGGATGGCGGGGGGGACGGTGGGGAGACG
>VXCM01000398.1:46067-239033 GCA_014773175.1 Lucifuga dentata
GGGAGACGGCGGGGAGATGCGGTAAGATGGTGGGGGGCGGTGGAGAGACGGCAGGGCAGCAGAGAGACGGCAAGAAGCAGCAGCTGCTAATCCGCCTCATGCTTCAGTTGCTTCTGCTTAACGCCTTCACTTCCACAGGAAGTGGCAGAAAGCTGCAAATGGCGATTACAGTGTTCACCATTTTTATCCTGCGTTTACTCAGTGGCTGCCGCTTTGAGATCAGGAACATGTGATGACATAATGTGACGCTCTGAGCTGATTCTGCATGTCTGAGTCAGGAAGTCGTTTCGTTATTAAACTCTTTTCTGACTCAGAATATTCCAACTTTCCCGCCTCATTTTTCATCTACACAGTCGTAACACGTATGAGGCGTCAAGCAGCACATAGCTTTGCTAACAGACAACAGAGACATGACCTCCGTGACCTTTATGACCTCCGTGACCTCTGTGTCATCTTTTTACATGTCATCGGAGACTCACCGTTTTTCTGTAACAGAAACTAATTCTTTTCTACTGAGCTGGCAGCATGGAAGGTAGGAAGAACAATTCTAATATTTATCCAGCATTACTTTGATATGATGATCTGGAGATTCGGCAGGAAAACTGAAATATGATGTCATGTTTTGGAAAACGGTTTTCAGTCACGTTTATGTGGTTAGTATTTATTTATTTTTTTTAATTTATTTTCCTTTCTGCATATAAACATATATAAACACAAACAGAGAAATCACACGCGTGTCCATCCGGTCGTTTATCACACAGGTCTTTGTCATCTACAAAAGGTCAGGAACACGGTTAGTGTTGCTTGAGCTCAAACGTGCAAAACCGCTGCTATGCTCCTTTAAGTGCCCACATCTGATACCTGTGTATAGATGGACGACCTAAAACATCTGGATGCAGAAACACGGGATGTACACGTTACCGTGATGATGTGAACAAAATGCTGCAGAAACATATTTATATAAGCTCAGCGGCTTAGAAACTTTGGAATTCATATGTTGGTTTATCTCTGTTTTGGTCATGTGATCAGCGTGTAGAAATGGAACCATGACCATCATGTGACCGTCATGTGAGCAGCGTGTAGAAGTGGATCCATGGTTTGGTCATGTGATCAGCGTGTAGAAGGTAGAAGACTGATAGGTATCTGATTTATTTCCACACATACGTGACCCAAAACAGATTCAGAGAAAATCTGATTCCATTTTCACCTACATAACAGGTATGTGTCACGTATCACATGTGAGCAAAAGATCTGAATCAGGTTGTTTCTATGTCATGTGTAAATATGGCCGACGTGCTCCTTTCTTCGCTCCACTTTATCCACAAATACGTTATTCCCATGAGGAAAGAGCTTGACTTACTGCTTCATAAAGGGCAGATTTACACGTGAACACATAAGTTCACACATAAACACGCAGATAACATGAAAGCATAAAAAACTCAGCAGGAAGTTACAAAGAAAACACACACAGAGTTCAGACGACAGAGAGAGAGAGAGAACGAGTCTGACTCAACACGCAAACATCCAACACGGGTTAGCCCCCACATACCACCGCTAACTGCTGTGTGAGTGTGTGAGTGAGAGAAAGAGAGAGAGAAAGAGAGAGAGAGAGAGCAGAGGGTGTGTATTTTTGCCTTACGTGAGATAATAGAGCTATAAATAACTGCGTGTGCTTGACGAGCATCACGCCTGTTTTTATCCTCATTCAAACAAAAAAAAAAAAAAANAAAAAAAAAAAAAAAAGAAAGGAAACACTTTTTCTAAATGTCTGGAAGATGAAACTGATATGAAATCAAAGTTACAGAAGTCCTGTAATGTTTAGGCTGTGTTCAGATCTGTGATCGTTTGTTCTGGTCTGAATCAGTCATCCTCAAAATCCAGATCCGGACCGGATCTGTCTCTGGACTCTAAGCAAATTATACTTTTCTGTATGATCTGTATGATCTGTGAGACATCGCTGCGACGCAACGAGTCAAAATTCTCCACTATGATGCTGCGTTCACAGACCTCGGAACTCAGAGTTTTCCAACTTCTTACTTGAAAAATGCGTTGGAACGGCACTGAAAGTCGGAGCTCCGTCTGGGAAACTCGGACAAAATGATCTACTGACTTACCGAGTATGACGTCATCAACATGGCGGCGCTGTGGAAGCGAGCTTTGTGAATAGAAATGATCAGCTAAAAGGCGAATAAAGTATTTTTTCTTGTGTGAAATTTAAAGAAAAAGGTCAGAATATATCGCCATGGTAACTATCTATTTGGTATGATAACTGTTTGCCATTGATACGTAAGTGTAAATAATTTCATAATATTACTTCTCTGCATAAAGTTTAATACTGTGATTAATATCATAGTAAAATAACACAACCAGAGTCCTGTAGTCTAACTTCACTTTAGTTAGCATTTATTACTAAGTTTAATTAATTTTACAGTATTTATTGTGTTCAGCTGCTTTTTTGATTATATTTGGCTGGAACGGTTTGAGGCTGGAAGTTGGAGCTTCCAACTGGGAAAAATTTGACTTCTGAGGTCTGTGAACGCAGCATAAGCAGCCCTCCGAATGTCTGACTGCTGCACTGTCTGTGTCAGAACGTCTGCTCTGCTTTGGTCCAATCACATTCAGCGTCCCGGCGTCTCCATGACAACGATGGGTTGACAAAGCGTTGGGCTCATTAAGAGGTGACAGAGCAGCTAGTTTCAGCTTGATTCAGGGTCAGACTGGCCATCAGGAGAGGCGGGAGTGATCCAACACAGAGCTACAAGGTAGAAAACGTATTTCTCCGCCAGAGAAAATAGTCCCATGAAAAGACAACTTTTATCAACAAATTCAACAGCCATGTCTTCTACAACCTTGTGTAGGTGAAACACTGAATTTTAAGGTGTTTGTATCACCTGAACACTCCATTTTTTGAAAGATTAGAGGATTTGTCAAGAACACAAAAACTAAAATAGTTTTATGTTTTGGAAAATGGTTAGTAGTAATGTACCGTGATGCAGGTAATATTTATTGGGCTCAAACATGTAAAATCACTGGTATGCTCCTTTAAATTGTGCGCACTGCTGTTTCCATAAGATTTCAAATGCTTTGATTCTCTGCAGGAACTATCATCTTAGTAACACCGGGGGTGGTCGTTCCACAGTTTGAGAACCACCGAGCTACGCACAAGTTCCGATGGGAATTTATTTTTAAAGTTTTTATCCCTGCGAGCAGAAAAACACGCAGAAGATGCTGATTAATCCACGGCTGATCAAATGTTTCCATCAAACGAGAGACTTTTATTCACGGAGCGAATAAAACAGCTCAAAGTAAAAACCGTTTTTCTGTTTGAGCATCTAAGCTAAAGTTAAATCTGTTCCGTTCCGTTCCGTTCTTACCTCGCTGCGCTTCGTGTCGGTTTAACGGCGGCTGGCCACAGAATTCCTCACGGACGTTTTAAAAGCATTTATTCCGTTTTTCTGCGCGTTAAACGTACACAGAATGGCGAATAAACGCATTTTTTTTTAACGTACATATGACTGGTAAAGTTGTAAAACTCTCCGACACGCTGAGAATCAAACATTTATCACAACATGCTAGCAAACATTTCCGGTCAGAAGTTTCAGAACAAAACCCGAAGAAGTGACAAACCTGAGCGGGATAAAAGCAAAGATCACGAATATACTGTTGGACTTTCAGACTTAAAACAACATTAAACGTCACTTTGTACCGGAACCGCGTAGTTTGTGGTTTAAACTCTGTGACAATTTTATACTTTTATTTTGAAGAAGACAGCACTTTACTTTCCTGTCTAACTTTCTGGACTCTGGATTATTTTTCCCATATGCACACACACACACACACACACACACACACACACACACACACACACACACACACACACACTTTCAGGGAAGCAATGCTGCGTTCACTGTTCCTCGGAACTGTGAGTTATAACTCGTAATGACGTCATTGATGACCGTGTTCGAGCTGAACTCAGTGGAGATAACTGGTACGCCTCCATTAAACTTTAGTTTTGTTGCTCCGTTGTACAAAAAGAAGCTACATTTTAATATTTATGAGATATTTACCTTTTTAAACAGCTGCTGTAATAACAGTGTTCTATGTTTAACTTGTCATTGTGTCTTTATGCTGATTGATTTAAAGAAAATTCTTCTAATCAAATCAAATCAAATCAACTTTATTGTCTTTGTAACCCAAAGGTGGAATTTTATCTTTGGCTTACAACGAAAGTTAACAAACAACGACTTTGGATAATAAGGAAAGTAAATAGACACTAATTGTACATAAGTACCTTTGAAAACAATCAATGACATCATAGATAAAAAGATCTATGATGTCACTAATATGCTACGCTAACATCAATGCTCCACCTTCTGGAGAGTGAGCATGCAAAAACATTGACAGCAGTTTGTTGCATTAAAAGTTATTTTTTATGTTTTCATATATTTACAGGCCTGAGCGGATTTTATCCCCCCAAAAAAAAAAAAAAATNAAAAAAAAAAAAAAATCTTTTTTCTTCTTTATGTTCTTTTTATGCTAATCAGGAAGTGGATTTGGACCGAGAATCTGGTCCTGTCCTGGTTTTTCCCTACATCCTTTTTTTCTTCCTTACCTCCTTTCCTTCTCTACCCCATCTTTCGTCTTGATCGAATTTCCTAAGTCTCCTTTCTTTACCTCCTCCTTTGCTTCCATATCTCCTCTTTAACCACATCTCCATCTTTTACCAAAATTTATTTTACCTTTTTCTACCTCCTCCATTTGTTTCCTCCTGTTTCTTCCACACCTCCTGTATCCTTGTCTCCTTTCCCTCTCCTTCCTTTCTTCAGAAAACTCACTATTTTTAAAAAGCCTCCTTTGTTGCTTCCTTGACTCCTCTGCTTCTTCCTTACCTCCTTTGCTTTACCTCCTGTTGTGACCTCCTCTCCCTCCTTTACCTGAAGATTGTGTCTTTAACATTATCATTTGGATTGTTATTCCTTGGTTACCTAAATTCAACAAATCAATCAATAAATGCAGGATGAATCAATCAGAGATCAAGAAGATATTTTTTATTTTCAGTGTTTTAGTAAAAAAATCAGCTTTTCGATCCCGTGGGCTCTAAATGTGGTTTTTCCCAGAGAATCAGCGAGTACCGAGTCTATTGACATCCAAACACACAAAGAGGAAAATAAAATCACCTTTCAGACTTAATGCCATTCATCAAACAAACAAAGTGATTGGTTGAGAGAGGAGGAGGAGGAGCCTCATAGTGTGCCCACAGTATTTTCTATAAAGTGATGCATATACATTTTCTCATTTACAATAAATTAGCACAGGCACGTTCTCGCTCGTAGTTTAGGTCCCTGTAACAATGCGGCAAAACATACAGGAAGTTACATCACACGCCACACACAAACCACAAAAATAATAGTACGTCTTTCATTTGTTCCCCTGAATTACTAAATCATTCTCTCTAATCATTTACGCCACAGGAAATACTGGTTTCTGATTGGTTGTCAGGTGGTTAGAAACGCTCTGGAGTTCATTGTATAATTTCACTTTTCACGAATTTGCCTCATTTTCCACCGAAAAAGCTGCACTGTAAAAAAAATTAAAATTTTGGTTTGTAAAAATCTGGATGTTTCTCACAACAGACGAGGCTAGAAAACGGCGTTTACAGAACGAGCACAAAGGACGTCGTTATCCAACAACTTTCTGTTTTTTCCCTAAGTTTTCAAACTCCAATATCAGTCCATTTTTTCCTGGATGTTTTTCTGTTTTGGTTGAATTTTTCTGGAGTTATTTTAAACTTAACTTTATTCTTTATTCTAAAGTTTTCAGAATTTTCCAGAATAAATTAGAAAATTATGCTCTTTCAATAATAAATTTATTTTTAAGATACAGTTCTTTCCTCACTGATTTTTTTTTAAATTTTAGATTTATTTTCTAGAATCAACTCTTTAAAATTGTTTTCTTTTTTGGTATAATTTTTTTCTTTGATTTGTGTCCAGTCTAGTCCTGGAGTTGGTTTTCTGCCAGCAGGGGGCGCAGATCAGTCGCCGGACGCAGCGGTGGAAGAGGCTTAAAAAAGGTCAATGTGGGAGGAGCTTACCGCTTATTAACCGCAGCTTTGTGTCGTTATTTTCATTCATCATATTTCATTTTAGGGGGCAACGCCGCGTCATTTTATGGATTTAATCTGAAATGTTCTGAGTCCACGAGGGTTTCTGCAGAACGATGAAACGTTTTAGAGCTCAGAGTCGACGTTATGCTTAAACAGGAAACATAATGATGGTGAAAACGTGATGTGACGATTCGACTTAGTAAGTCAAGAAAATGAATGAATTCAAAAGTACAAAATACCAGACTGAGAAAACGGAGAATACGAATGACGTGAAGGAGTAACGAGACGGAAACACGAGGCTCCGCGTGAAAAAAAAAAAAAAAAAAAAAAAACAGAAGGTTTTGGTTTTTGGTGATAAAACATGGAGAACGACTGAAAGGAACAATTACAGCTTTTATATGAATATGTACAAACTAAAAACAAACAAACAAAAAAGTTCCAGTAAAAACATTCAGGTAAAAAAAAAAAAAAAANTAAAAAAAAAAAAAAAAGACACGCACGCACACACACACACACACACACACACACAATCATGTTAATGCCAATGAGAACTCAATAACTTATAAAAACAGTAAAAAAGATGTCAAATAAACATGTTACAGTTTTATTTTCCCTCTGCACGCTGAGTCGTGTTTCAGAGAACAGAGAAGCACCAGCAGAAAACCACGACGTCATCCAAGCCGACGTGTTAAATATGTGGATTAAAAAAAACAAAAAAAAAAAGCAGAAAGTGAATAAATTAGTGTGAGGCCTCGAACACGTTCTCCTTATTTTACAGGCTAAAACCGAAACCGCTGCTGCCTGATGGAAACGTGTGGATTTTATGGCAGTGAGATTTTTTTTGCAGCACATTGAAGGTCAGAGGTCAAACTCGGACACATTCATCAGTTGCTCCTCACAGCTCACGTTTGATTTTTAGTCTATTTCATCGTGCGACATCTGCTAACCGAGTCTGAGTTGCATAGCTCTAAATAAGACGACCGCCACCGGCTACCGAAAGGAAAAGCTCCGTGTAGAAATGGCGTCTCCTGTAGCGACAGAAATCAGCGGATCCAGTTTGCAGGAAATGGTAAACATGAAGTGTGTTTGTGCGTAAAAGGCAGAACGCTCAGACCACCGCTGCCGTGTTTAGTGAAAGAGGTGAAAGGTCAAAGTGAAGATGGATGATGGGAAGAGTTTGATTTCAGAGGTGATGTGGGTGGAGGAGTGTATGAGGGATTCAGTCGCCGCCGACCCGGCTCAGGAGGAGCAACCCTCCATCAGCTTCACTCTTTCTGTACGCTGGAGCCCGAAAGGAGCCATCTTGGATCTAGGAAGCCATTGCCTAAGGAGAGAAAAGACAAGAGTGAGGTCAAAGGTCAAACTCTAAGTTTACGCTTTTGATGTTTGATGATGATGAGGAACAGATAATTGATAAATGCAAACGTGTTAGCAAGTTAAGGTGCAGCGGCAGACAGAAATAACCTTTGACCTTCTAGAAAGACGACATCAGGCAGCCTGATGTTTAGCATTTCCTCACCAGCTGCGCCTGCTGTCGAAGAAGCGGACGAGGAAGAGTTTCTCTGCGGACCTGAACTGCATCCGCTCTCCGGCCCTGAGAACGTCCGGCGGCGGTCATGGAAGACACGCCCCGTTGTGCTGATGCCCCCTCTTCGCTGTTTTGGGGTCCGTGATCTGGAAGGGAAAAAATGAAAGGCAAAGAGGCGGAGGCGGAGTCAGACGGCCTCATCACGTGGAAGAGGGAAGTTTGTCCTGGAAGAAGCCGAAGCCAAAACACGCTCTGAGCGCTCCGGCCAACTGACTCCACACGCACACCAGGTAGTCCATGAGGCTAAAAGCAACGCCATGGCGATGAGCACGAATAACAAGCAACAGCAGCAGGATGGAGAAAGGTGATAACATGCATAAGATGCGTGATAACATGCACTCAACAAGGAGGAAAATCCACGACATTTAGCCCAAACTAGCTTAAGAGGCTACGGAAGCAGGAATAACCAAATGAGTTTCAACGAATCAACACAAGACACGAGCAACAGCTGGACTACAGCTGGACAGTATAAACGAAATATAATCACGTCACGATATAAAAAAATCTTTGATATAAAAATGAGGACGTCGATACAAAGTGGATAGAAAATAGTGTTTGAATACAGGAAGTTAACGACGGCTCAAACAGCCAATAGCTTGTCAGAACTGGAACAAACAAGCCAATCAGTGGCAGTGGCATAATAAGCCCCGCCCATTTCCTCAAAGCAGCATTTAGCTAAACGGTGAACACGCGCAGCCCGTGTGGTGATACGTGAGCGAAAGTCAGACAAAGATGTCAGAAAGATGAAACTCCAGAGGNCGCAGCCCGTGTGGTGATACGTGAGCGAAAGTCAGACAAAGATGTCAGAAAGATGAAACTCCAGAGGAAAAATCAGACGATGAAGAAAGTAAAGCTCAGCAGCATTACTGTAACACGCAACGCTCACACAACGCTAACATGTTAACACAACACTCAATCATCACACACACACATACGTAATGGTCAAGTATGACACGTCCAGCTTCCTGTTCTGAGCTGCTTTATGAAATGATTCAGGGCGTCACACTGACTTCACACGTCTGACATACTTTACATGTCACATGTTGAAATGTGACACGTGATGATGCGTCCGTATTCACGTGCACGTCAGTGGTCCGTTTCCTGTCAAACCTGAGGGCTTGTTGTTTGTGAGGATGCCCAATCAGAACACTGGATAAATCCTCATTCATACTCCTTCCAGGCCCCTTTGGAATCCCTGACCCCCAGTTTGAGAACCACTTAATAGCAGGAAATGGAAGTAAAGTAAGACTAAAATCAAATGTTGCTTTCATGTTCTTACATAAATTGGACTAAAATTCTGGCCAATCAGAAACAGACATCTTCATGCTCATGCGTCGCATGATGGCGGCACCGCTCACCTGAAGCCATTTTGGCAGCTTTGGTGAACTGTCCGTTTTCCACGCAGGTGGTCACAGAGCGTTTATCGTCCACAGTGTTCCGCCGAGCCGCCACCGGCCGACCTTTACTGCTTTTAGGCACAATGGCGGTGCTGAAAGACACGAGGGGAAAGCTCGGTGAGGTACGTTTTAACGTGTGGTAACTCCTGGACGTTGTCTTTATTCCGTCTTGTTAAACACACTAAGCTACGATCCATACACCGACGCTCTCCACAGGATGAACCTTGGTCACGCCGCTGATCCGCTGACCTTCATCTAGCGCCACCAGTAGGTCAGAATTTACAGCCGTGTAAAGCTTCCGCTGCATGCTAACGTACTAACATGTTAAAGCGCTAACAAGTGTCACAAACCAACTATACACTGTCAACTTGCTGTCAGCATGTTGTTAGCATGTATGCTAATTCCCATGTCATGAACATTAGCCTGTTAGCACACAAACTTAAGGCATGTCAGTATGCTAATGTTAGCATGCTAATGTTAGCATTCAGTTGTCCAGCTGATCTCAGTGTGACGTGTCCTAACACGGCCACCGTAGAGGTGGAAGTCACAACGTGGCCCGTCCTCTGGCGCCTCCCTCAGGACAAACGCTACATTTCTTTTTCCTCTCAAATTCTTATCCATCCAACATTTTGTTCTGTGGAGTGCATTCAGTCGTGGGGGCGCTACATTGGCCACGCCCACGACCCCGACACTTTTTACTGACTGATGTTTCTGTTTTCAGGAGCAAGTAAGCATTTATTTAGTTATGGGTTACGAACCTTAAATGAAGAGAGCTATGCTAACGGTGAGCAGTGTCGTTGTGGGCGGAGCTACCTGACCTCACCTGGTGCTGCAGAGGATGCTTCCGCTGGACGACACGCTCGACTCGGAGGCGCAGCGACGGCGAGGCTCCGGCAGGCGAGGAGCCGTCGAGCTCTCTTCGTCCTTCACCACAAAACCGTTTGCGATTCCTGAAAAACAATTTCACGTCATTTTGGCGTGCGCTGTTAATGGCATCACCTGTGCCCCGCCCTTACCTAGAACAGAAGTGACCTCTGCCTAAAGCACAGACACCGTGAATTTTTCAAAGCATTTCATCAGGATGGAAGTCAGCCACAGGCCTCTAGTCCTTATTCTCAGGTGGACAAGCCTTCTCTGGAACCGGAACAATGATGGACTTTTTCTAGAGGGCAGGGACGGCGACCAAAGAAATGTCCTGCGTCTCGAACCTGAGATAAAAATCATTCAACTCATTACCTTCTTGCAAATCATCATTAGCGATGATTTGGCTTCCTGTTTGTGTTCGTATTGGTTATAAGACGTTCATAGAGTCCCGTAGCTTTGTAGAGCCCGACGCTGCTTCCTGCATCTCTCAGCATTCAGTTAAGCTCCTTCTGCACTGTTTTCAAACCCGCTCTGTCCTGATTTCTAAATGCATTTTTCTTCTGGTTGATACAGTCCTTTACCTTCTTATTGTTGGGATACACTGACGTCCTTTTTGGTGACCACACAATCCACACTAAACTGTATATCATCTGTTATTGTTTCATCAACATCCAAATCATGAAAAAGGTCCCAGTTTGTGAAAAGGAAATGTCCTCTGAGTGTCTCTGTCTCTTCCTTCTGACCGTCCATTGCTGTCGGTCTGTGGTTTGCGGCTCTTTAACACCGTCTTGTAGGCTGGACTGAAGTGAAGAGTTTGACAAAGTGGACGTTGGTTTAGCTGTGGAAGCATTTTTGATGTTTCCACAGCATTTGTCTAAAGCTTTGTTTCCTCGTTTGTTCAAACAGGTAGAAGCAGTTCTAATTTACGGTGATTAAACTCCCCTAAGATGAGGGCGGGGCTCCTGGCGTACGCTGCAGCTGCTGGTGAACACAGTCTGCTGCATTTTCTCTCGGAGGAACACACGCCGCTCAGACTGCGAAGACAGAACGGTCAGCGACAGGCGCAGCGGCTCGCCGTCGGCGTAACGTCTGACCTTTTGACACCGCTCCCTCGACTCTTTCCTGATGCTTCGGTTCTGTCGGCCCGGACAAGAGAGAACTTCTCCACCTTGACCAGAGAGTTTGGAATATCCTTATGGAGCCACGTCTCTGTGAACACCATCATCGCCACCGTCTTGCCACCGTCTTGGCATTTGTGCGGAGTTCCTCCATTTTACCTTTTAGCGACTGGATAGCATCATACAGGGCAGCGGCGGTCGGAGACGCTGCCTTTTCCTGCTCTCCTGCCTCTCCTCCGTTGACGTGTTTGGTACCGGCTGGATTCTCAGGTGGAACTTCCACAGAGCGAGGGACGGCGGCGGTCAGAGAGCAGCCGCCGCCCTCCACGGCTGGAACTGTTTGGCGTGTCGCAAACAATTCCCAAATAATCAGCGCCAGAAATAATCCTCGTGCAAAAGTCGCCATGGTGCCCTTGACCCACTCACACTCGTTGCAGTCACGCCACACAAACCGGTAAAAACACGCTAATGTAGGCTAATAAAAACAGTAAAAGGCAGAAAAGCAGCACGGGTCTGGCTGCATGCAGGTGGCGCCGCCGGAGGTCACGGGTTTATTTTCTTCTACTTTAAATTCTAAATCAAAAGATGAACAGAATTTATGAGTCATGAGAAAATACCTGAATCCAGGCGTTTGATTGGTGATTCTTCATCCTCCTCCTCGCCGTCGGCGCTGCTGCTGTGGGTTCTTTTCCTCGGCAGGAGGAGCGTCTCCAGCCGAGGAATTACCACAGACAGGAACGTTTTGGCGCCTAGAGGTGGTAAACCCGCCGGCGCCTCCGCCATCTTGGGCAGTTTCTGTGGGCTGGTGCTCTTAGATTTACGGAAGAGCACGTTGGTCCGGCGGTTTCCTGCGGCTGAGGCTTTGTTGTGGAGCGCGGAGGCAGTTGTGACACTGAGGTGGCCTTCGGGGAGCGGCGGGTCTGGAATGAGGCCGTTGGGGGGGTCCCGGGGCTCTGAGGTAGCGGTCTGGGTGTTGCTGTCCACCTCCATGAAAGTCTCGTCCTCGCCAGCTGTGAGGATATTGGCAGGCGGCGGCGGCTCTGAGTCGCTGGCAGAGTTTTCCAGCTGTGGCGGCGAGGTGAAGCGCTCTAACAACGATGGCGAAGACTTCTCATCTGTGACAAACACAAAAATGCTGCTTATCAATTCAATAACCAGATCAATCAGTAATAATCAATAATCAAACTGACTCGTCTAAACGATAACGTCACTGCTGCTGATGTCATAACGTGTCATAACGGGGGCGTGTCCCTGCAGGTCTGAGTGATTCGGTGCTCAGACGCAGTGCATCGTGGGAGGTCCACCTACCCTCCAGTGGCGTGCAGGGCTCTGCTGGAGGTTCAAGTAGTGGTTTCTCCTCTGGCTGCGTGTGTGGTGGGCGGGGCTCCAGGGCGGTGGGCGGCCATGGGAGGGGCTTTTTGAGGCCGATCTGGCTGCGGACCTCCATGATGGTCTTCTTGAGCAGCTTGAGGCGCTTGCTGCGGGACGGGCTGTGCTTCATGGCCGCGCTGAGGTCCAGCTTCTCCAGCAGCTCCTTCAGCTGCTCCTCCAGCGGCGTCTGCTGCTGGTAGGCGGGGCTTAACACGCGGTCCACTGCAGGAACACACAGGAGCACGCACATCACAAGAGGACACGCCCACAGCGTGATCTCCAAATACCACGTTAAATCTGACATGCACCACTGACTCACATGTTTTATTGAAACACAGTGGGTCAGATTCATAAACGCAGCACGATTTACCGTGTCGATACGTGTTAATATCATCACGTGACAACATGCCTTCATTAATAAACATGTTATCAGCATCTTTTATTGTTTATAATGAAGCGTTGCTGCAGTATGTCCTTATTTACATGTCATTCATGAAACATGCTAACATGAAGACGAGTTTCAGTCTGACGGTAAATTTCATCAAATGAAATCTGATGATGTTTAAACTGTATTTACATGTCAGTGATCAATAACTTTGATAGCTGATCAGTTTATTTAAATATAGTTTTGATCTCATCACACACACACACACACACAGCAGCTTTTAAACCAGGTAATCAGCTTGTTAACACACTGAGCTTCATGTTTACCTGAGACTCACCTGACAGCACGTGTCGCTAACATGACAACGACGCTCTGATGAACATTACAGAAGCTTCATGAACGAGCTTCAGACATCACAGCGTGTATTTAGCATGTTTTTTGTATGAATGAGGTCTTACCGTCCTGCCAGGAGAACGGCGGCGGCGCTTCCAGTTTCGGCGCTTCAGGAAGGTGAATCCCGCCGGGGAAGTCGAAGCCGATGCGCTCGGCCTCCCGGCGGGCCTTCCTGAGGATGACGCCGCCGTGGTCCTGCATCCGCAGCGCCGCCTTGTAGAAGAAGGTGTCCTTGGCGTTGTACGTCAGGCAGTTGGAGATGATGAGGTTGAAGTCGGCCTCAAACTCCTCCAGGCTCCCGTAGGCCAGAGCGTCCACGCGCCGCCGCATGGTGGAGAAATCCATCGGGCTACTGATGATCTGCAGGTAGTCTGGAACCTGAAAACACACACAAACACACACACACACACACAAAATACACACATAAACAAACATGCTCAAACAAACATGCAAACAAACACACAAACAAACAAAGTTAGTATTATTGTTATTATAGTTTAATCTTTGATTAGAATGAGACATTTATTCTGGCTGGTTTAAGAGGAGGATGAGGATGATGAAGGATGAGGATGAGGAGGAGCTCTGACCTCCTTCACGCTGACAGGCTGGGTGAAGATGCAGTACAGATCTTTTTCCTGCAGCTGGTTGAGAATGACGCGCAGAAACACGCTAAATGGAGTCAGACGGAGCTCCAACACGGACTGATGCAGCTTCACCTGGTACACACACACACACACACACACACACAAATATTCCAAAAAATTTGAGATCAGACCAATTATCACTTTCCCTAAATCTATCAACATGCTGTTATAATGTGGATGTATTGTGGGAGGAGTCTGTATGCATTGTGGGAGGAGTCTGTATGCATTGTGGGAGGGGACTGGGAATTGTACCTCCTCTCTCTTCAGCTTCTCCCTCTTCCTGATGAGCTCCAGCAGGAGGCGGGCTCTCTCCAGGTCATGGCGAAGGCGGTGCCACTCCTTCAGCTGCTCCTTCAGGGCGTGGTTCGTCTCCAGGCGGTAGTCCTGCAGCATGGAGTTTAGACAGGAAGTTGGTTGGATACATGCTGCTGATAAACGTTTTCCTGTTTGTTAGTTTTTGTTGGTGATGGCGGCGTTTGACGAGCGGCTGATTGTATCTGTAAACGGACACGTTGGCGTTCAGCGTTGGAAGATGTCATCGATTACGTTCATCTCTCCAAAACGAGAGAAGGCGACTAACACGTGGAGAAGCGACGCCACGTGATGGTAGCTGGATGGATCAGCGTCGGCTCCTCCCTCAGATTTCTCTGATTCTTGGCTCTTATTTGTTGAAGTTTTCCGTTGCGTGTTCTAGTTTTTAAAAACAGGCTAAGAGAAAAATGAAGAAAAAGCATCAACACATCACAGGAAAGATGAGAGGGAGAGACAGGAAGTACTGACCTGCGTGGGTTTCGGGGCTTGAGGGTTCGCCTGCAGCCGGCGGATCAGCGGCACGTTGTTCCTCGACTGCCTCTTCAGCACCCAGAAACTCAGCACACGCTCCACGAACGCACGCTTCCTCTGAACCGCCACCTGGTTCAAGATGGAGTCCAGACTGCGAGAGACACGGAGCCGAACGTTACCAACACGCATTCATCAATTACAGCTCGATCAGATTCTAATCAATAATCAATAATCTGTCACAACCTTTAATCAGTTTATCACATCTACACAAAACAAAAATCAGTCACGTTTATCTGCTTTGGGGAAACAGCCTGTTAGTGTCCTGAGAGAGGTGCATGCTGGGAGGTCTGGCGGTCTGCGTACCTGGAGGCGGTGATGCTGGGACCTGAGCTGGCTGGCGTCTCGGGTTCGGGTTCGGTCCTCTTGCTCCTCTTCTTGGCCTTGGCTCGTCCCCTCTTGCTGCCAGGCTTGGCTCCGTTTTTGGGGTGTGGCTCCTTGTAGACGTTGAGCGGCTTCCTGACGCAGCCGTCAGGCGTGTGGCTGCAGCAGTAGGCCGTCTTCTTCACGAAGAAAGTGGCGGCGCCGCTCTCCATCACCTCTTTGACGGGCTCCATCTTCATGTAGAGGCCGGCCTTCTGGGCGCAGCTGACATGGAAGGCGGTGTAACAGTTGATCTTGTCGCACTGGATGCAGGCGCCGGCGCCCTTCTCCTTACACAGGTAACAGGTCAGCTTCCAGCGCGCCGGCGGGATGTTGCTGACTCCATCGATGGGCTCGATGAAGACGGTGTCGGAGAAACCCACCTCAGGCACCCACAGGGCGCACGCCACGTGTCCCCAGCGATTGTCGTCCGTCTTCTTCAGGGCTCCGCCTCGGTTGGGGCAGAAGACACACTCGGCGGGCCGCGCCGGGCGCTGCAGGCAGTGGCGGCACAGCCACTGGCCCTCCGGGATGTACGGCACGCCGTAGCACTCCTGGTGCACGGCGATGTTACAGGAGTCGCAGAACAGGATGACGTTGCTGTCTGCGCCATCTCCGTCCATGCAGATGCAGCAGACGGCGTCCTCGTCCACCAGCGAGTGCAGGTCGTTCTGGCCCTGCGTGGAGATGTAAGACTCCTTCTCAAAGCGGTCCATGAGGAACTCAAACAGGTTGTGGGACACCTGGCTGATGCCCTCGCTCTTCCTCTTCTCGTTGATGAGTTCCAGCCAGGCATAGTCCTCCTCGTCCATGTCGTACTCCACCTCCTCGTCCAGCTCCTCCGCCGTCCTCTCCTTGTACTTGTAATACGCCGCCGGCCTCCTGGGCACCACCGGCAGATTGTACTCCACCGTTCTGAACTTTGGCTCCAGCAGAGCACCGGTGCTGCCGTGGGTTCCGGCAACGGTGTGCGACGCGGTCAGCGCCACGTTCTTCTTCTGCTGGTTGTTTTTGAGGCGCGCTGAGCGGACCAGAGCCTGCTGAGGCTTCTCGTTGTTTTCCTTGTTGCTGTTGCACTCCGTGATCTCCTGAGCCGTCGGGTCGTCATCGCTGATGACGTCCAGCTTGTCGTAGATGCTGAGGCGGTGCATGCAGCCGTCCACCTCCAGCTCCACCATACGCTGAGCCTGTGCATATGTCAGAGTCTCTCGATTGGGCGAAGGCTTGATGGGAGACGACGCCCTCTTCAGAGCTCCCGTGCGGTGATTCCGACTTTTTTTCTTCATCTTGGTGGTTTCTACGACCCTAAAAACAAATCGATAAAGAACAACCTCAGCAACCACCAGAAAGGCAACACACACAAACCCCTTCAAAATCTTTACTTCACCCTGAGTGCTGACTTACAGGCACAATGAGATGATTCATAAACCACAGCACCAGATTTAACGAGTCTAATATCCTCATGCAGCCACGTTCCCTCAGCCTTAAACGTCTGTTAGCAGCAGCTTTCATCCTTTGAAAGAGGCATTACTACTGTTTCCTTCTTTACGTGTCAGGAAGTGATTCATAAACATTTGTACATATCAACACATAAAACACGGAGCTCTGAATCAGAGTTTGTGTTTAACAGCAGATGAATCAGGATAAATATGAACACGCTGATCTTAATATTTACCTGAGACTCACCTGACAACAACATCGCTGTGTAACGTGAGAGAAGCTTTATGAATGAAGTTCAGTCATCATGGCGTTTATTTGGAGTGACACCGTCTAATTTGCGTGATTTATTTATGAATTCCACTCAATGTGTTTACACCTTCTCACCTGTCAATCACAGGTAAACACAGAAATAAAATGTGAATTTTAACTCCACATGGATTGGTTATTTGAGGATAATTTATTTCTCAGGCTTGTTGTTCACACATTTTAAAGTTTAAAGATCATATTTTAAAGTTCTTCACATTTACCCACAAGAAAATAAGATTTAGGAGACAAAGTCCAACATGAAATCAAATCAGAGTAAAACCCGGTTTACAGCTTCAGGTGTGAACAGCTTCAGACTCTGATCGTTGTCAGGCTCGATTACTTTAGTCTGTCCTGAATAAATGAAAGCAGCTCCGGTTAAACATGTTGACGTTTCTCAGCAGGAATCAAACCGTTTTCACATCCTGCGCGTCGCTGCTGTTGTCGCCAGATCTGTTTGCTGTAAAATGTAAAGTTTGTCGTGTTTGACTGTGAGGTTTGTAAAAGGTTTTTCTCTTTAATAAACTGGATTCTGAGCCTGTTAGTCCCGTTCAGGGGGCGGAAACAGACGAACGGTGATGAATGGATGAAACTAGAGAGAACCAAGCTGACGGTCCAGCCGGTCCGGTNGACGAACGGTGATGAATGGATGAAACTAGAGAGAACCAAGCTGACGGTCCAGCCGGTCCGGTGGTCCAGTGGTCCGGCATGAGGACTCAGAGACTTTCAGGGTTAAAGACCTGAGCGAACAGCAGCAGATTCACCCGTCTCTCTCTAAGCTGAGTGCTATTAGCCACAGCTAACGCTAGCGCCGTTTAACTGGAACATAATTCTGATTAATAGGGTTAAATGAGACCGGATTAGTTAGCAGACGTTTGTCCTCACAACAGACAGTCTGACCATGTGTGTCCGTGGATCAGAGGGGTCCGAGTGGGTCCGTGAGCCGCATTAGGACACTCAGTCCATGAACCTGGCTAACGTTAGTCTGTTAGCCCGCTGAGGGAGGAAACATGGCGACCAACAAAACAAGAAAGTGCCTCGATGGAAAAAGTTGGTATTTTCTTAGATCAGCCAGGCCGGATCCGTGTTTAACGGGCCGGGGCGGCGGTGAACCGTGTTTCAGAAGAGTTTGGGATAAAGTGAACTTTTACTTACTTCAGTATTTTCCTGATTCAGCTGAGAAAACAACAGCGCTTCACAGCAATGGCGGCGCGGCCTGCACAGCAAAGCGGCAGTTAAATCCACATTGAGGCCGCCGCGGCTCGCGCTTAATGCCGTAAAACCGTCAAACTGTGTCCGACAGGTATCCAGGGCGACAGAGCCGGATTCAGACGGGATCCTGTGATCAGCATAAATCTGGATCGGAAGAACGGCAGGAGCATTTAGCTGCGGTGGAGCTCCGCGGCTCTCCGGCCTGATCCCCAACAATGCGGTGCTAGGAGACGTTACGCAGCGACGTCATCACGCACTAACGGAAAAATACAGGAAGTGATTTTCATTTGTGGCAGTATAGATATTAAAAAAAAAAAAAATCAGTAATACAAAAACAGAAAAAAATACACACACTTGTATGTATGTATTTATATATATATATATATATATATATGTAGAGAGAGAGAGAGAATATTTGTCTTTTTTTAAAGCTGCCCTGTATAATCTAAGGCATCGAAAATAGTTTCGGCTTGTTTTTACTCTAGAGATTTTTATAGAAAATACATTGATTCTAGATTGATCTTGATTTGCTTCTTGATTACAATAAATAAATCTAAAATGTCTAGAAATACACGAGTATTCATGAGAATTTTTTAGTTTGTTGATCAGTTGGTTGTTTTACATTTTTCTAGAATCAAGTAACTTTGGAAAATAAAATTTTAGTTTTTAATAGAACTTTTGGAGACATGTTCTCCCTGATTTTCAAGACTATAATTTTCCAGTTATTTCAATGCTTGCAAAAATGCTTTATTTTCAGTACTTTGTGGCAGATTTTCTTTCCTAAACTGTTTTTTTTTTTTTTTTTNTTTTTTTTTTTTTTTTTAGATATAAGAATTTTCTTGCAGCTTTTTATGTGGTGAATGAAAGAAAGTTTGAATTAAAAGTAAATATACAATAAAAACACGAAAGCATTCAATTTTTCCAAAAGCCCAGTGAGTGCTAAATCATGGTGTAGTATTTGAAGTAAAATGATTAAAAACATTTTTTTAAAAAAATGCAAGTCTTTAAAATAAAGCAAATAAAAGGTACAGAGGTGAGGTTAGCACCAAAATGTATTAAACATCTATAAAAACACAGAAACCACAAGTTTCCAACCACTTCTACTTTATTTTGCACAACTTTTTATGTAACTGATTCTTCAGTGTAGCGTAGTGTGTGTGTGTGTGTGTGTTTGTTTGTTTGTTATAGAGATGATTCATGCATTTAAAATGTGCTAAAATTGTCTGTTTTTATCAAATAGCTAAACTGCTCCATGCTGCTCAACAGCAATGCTAACAGTTTCCCTTTGCTTCCAGTCATTGTGCTAAGCTAAGCTAAACTGAGCTCTGCACTTAGCTCCAGAAGAATCCAGATGGCGCTGTTTGAGACAACCCTGATGACAGCAGCAGAAAATTCCAATCAAATATCTTTCCGTTTGTCTTTTGGTGAAAAGTCAAATCTGCTGTGTGGAAGTTGTGCTGATGGCAGCGTGTGCTAGTTTCAGCATTAGCTCTGACCTTTAATGTTAGCTCGTAGCTTTAGCATTAGCTCTGAGTTTTAGCATTAGCTCTGAACTTCAGCGTAAGCTCTGACCTTTAGCATAAGCTGTGACCTTTAGCATTAGCTCTGAGTTTTAAGGTTAAGTTTCAGCTTTAGCGTTAGCTCTGAGCTTTTGCGTTAGGTCTCAGCCCACTAAGCCACCATTTGGGTTTTTAGACTTTTTTGGCACTTTGACAGTGTGCTTCACATAAAGTCACAGGAGGAAGAAAGGAAGTTTAGTCCACCACAGCGCCACCACCTGGAGGACAAAAACAGAATATTTGACTGAGAGGAATTTACTGTTGCTGTCATTGCGACTCTGGAAGGACAAATCAGAAACAACGCCACCTTGAGGCCACTTGGATGAAACAAACGTACATCATCTGACTCCGGTAAGATGGAGAACGAGATGATTTTGCTAAACGTTGAACCATTTCTTTGATCCTAACTGTCCCGTCTGCTCTGCCGCTCTGCAGGTGTCTCCATCGCTGACAGGTTGGTGTTTTCCACCAATCAGCAGTTAGACAGATGGAGTGGAGGATCACACTCCTCCACACTCTGGCTTGGATGCACAGATGGGGACTCTTCTCTGGACAGCAGATTGTTCTTGCGGAGGTGGCAGGCCTGCTGGTAGGGGGGGCTGATGGGCGGCTGAGTGGGGGGGGTGTACTGGTACTCCTTACCAGCTTCCAGCTGAAGGTCAGAGGTCAGAGAAACATACGACAGTGCTTTTAGCATCTCTACTTTATCTCTACTTTATTCTATGTGAAGGAAAATATACTGAATACACTAAAAATGATTCTGGAATTCAGTCAGAAACAAAAGACCATTAAAAAGAGGAAACGTCTTTAGGATGTTTTTCAAATAATCAACATTTTAACCCCAAAACCAGCAAATTACCACTCAGTGTGTCAGGTGAAAACCCTGTGTGTCCAAAATGTCACATTTTCTGGGACTAAGACAAAAGGTCCATATTTATTTGGATGACATTTTAGAATTATTAGAGTTCTGACAGTTTAAAAAAAGTTTCAAATGTAATCCTGCAAAATATTTGAAAATGTCTTCTCATGTTCTATATTCCCCTGACAGATCCTCAGCAGGCGGCGCATCCTCACCTGCAGAGGATACGTTCTGTCCGAATCAAAGGCGCTGAGGTCACCACAGGCCAGGAAAGGAACGATGACACGGTTTGGACCACTTAAATGGTTGAAGTCAACATCTGAGAACAAGAAAATGATGTCAGGATATGTGAGAACCTGGTCAGGGATAAGAACATGACATCACCGTGACTCATACATGACAATGACAAGACCTGATGTTTATCAGTTAGATACCATAGCAATGGTCCAGCAGTGGATTGGACATGTTGGGAACAAAACCTTCAGGTGGAGAATAACTCTGACACACCACAAAGGCCTCTGAGAGAGAGAGAGAGAGAGAGAGAGAGAGAGAGAGAGAGAGAGAGAGAGAGAGGTCTTAGTATCTCAGCACATCTGGATATTGACATACATGTCAGCATTTGCATTAAAAACCATTGTGTTTATGTGCTGCGTTGTGATTGGCTGTCAGTATGCAGGTCAGGTGGTTCATGTTTCCTCTTTGCTCCATGGACGAGCTTCATCCATTTAAAAAAAACATATTACTTTTTAGCGTTCTATTTACAGCAAGTCACAAATCCTGATTCAAACTAAACTTTATTAACAGAGTAACCAGGAAGATGAGATGATGATTTAAATTTGTGGGCGGAGTTTATCTCACAAATGCTCTCCAGCTTGTGTTTGTAGATCATCCTGATTGATAGATCAGGATGCGTCAGACAACATGTGACTTCTGTCAGCACTGACCTCGGTTCTATGTAATCGCATGTTAACCGGCAGAAATCGACTTCTTCTCCCAACGCATTTTGTCGAGAAGTGATTAAAAGTTTTGTGCGTCTTCTATTATTCTTGGTTATAAACTGTTTTAGTCTGCACTTCAGAAAACGCTGCACATTTTCATTCGTGTAGTGAACGGCGTGCTGAGCTGTGATTGGCTTACCGATGCTGGAGTTCCTGCTGCTGCGAGGCTTAGCACAGGTCACGCTGCTGAAGAAGATCTTCAGCTGGGAGTACAGCAGGGTCACGTCCTTTCCCCGAAAAATCTGCAGAGGACATGACAGGATAGGACAGGATAGGACAGTTTACAGTGCAAGTTTGAAGTGAATTTATCTCTGGTCCATCGTGGCGTTTTGCTGCCTCCTCTGTCCACACACATTGTTTGGTCATTGTGGAGGCTCTAAGAATCATGGAGAACATATTAGGAATCATGGAGGACGTACAAAAGAACATGGAGGACGTACTAGGGAAATGGAGGATAATGATTGGTTGAATTTGCAGTAATTGTTCTATCACAAATTTCCTGGAGAACAGATGACATCAGATGTTATCAGCTGAAGGTGCTGGTAAAGGTGTTGGTGAAGGTGCTGGTGAAGGTGTTGGTGAAGGTGCTGGTGAAGGTGTTGGTGAAGGTGCTGGTGAAGGTGTTGGTGAAGGTGCTGGTAAAGGTGTTGGTGAAGGTGTTGGTAAAGGTGTTGGTGAAGGTGCTGGTGAAGGTGTTGGTGAAGGTGCTGGTGAAGGTGCTGGTAAAGGTGGTGGTAAAGGTGTTGGTGAAGGTGCTGGTGAAGGTGGTGGTGAAGGTGTTGGTGAAGGTGCTGGTAAAGGTGTTGGTGAAGGTGCTGGTGAAGGTGTTGGTGAAGGTGCTGGTGAAGGTGTTGGTGAAGGTGCTGGTGAAGGTGGTGGTAAAGGTGTTGGTGAAGGTGGTGGTAAAGGTGTTGGTGAAGGTGCTGGTGAAGGTGTTGGTGAAGGTGCTGGTAAAGGTGTTGGTGAAGGTGCTGGTGAAGGTGTTGGTGAAGGTGTTGGTGAAGGTGCTGGTGAAGGTGTTGGATGTACCTTTGCCACAAACGTTCCTCCGGCTTTCAGAACGTGAGTTGTGATGTTGAGAGCCTGAGAGGAGAAACGTCTGTTAGCTAAACGCCAGAGAACATCAACATATAAACGTTTCTGTACTCACAGCCAGCAGCAGCTGAGCCTGGATGTACTCATCCACATCATGCAGCCCAGTTACTATGGAAACAAAACAGGAAATAAATGCATTCAATTAAAGAAAAAGGGATAAACTGGTGATTCAGACAGATTTCAGCCAGACATGCTTTATGTATAAGTCACCACAATCAAGAGTATCTGAAGCCCAAAATCACTTCCAGCACCTCAAAGGTTTTTATAGGCTCAAACATCAATGCTTCCTGGGCAGCCTGAGTCGCCATGGAAACAAAAACTCCCTAAAAAACTTATCATAGAAGAGAAAACATGAAAGAAACTGAAGGACAGAAACTTCAGAGAGATTTCCTCTGCTAGACAGGAAACGCTGGCTCAGCTTTCCACGCCATCAGGACGTGACTGAGGCGGTAACGATCGATTAGTTATTGATTGTTGAATGGATCCAACAATCGATTTAAGAAACCGCTTTATTTAACGTGTAAAAGTCTCTGTGGCATCAAGCTTAAACTCTGGACAGGTGAGATTTTTATACGACAAATTTATCTCACGCTGAATGTAACTTTATAAAGTAAATACAACAAAAGTAACTTCTAACTCTACCATCAGAAAACAGTAAACAGGAAGTCAGAATCTCACCATCTGGAGCTCCATCACAGACCACCAGGTCAGCAGGCCGACCCTCAAAATGCTGAATGATTTCCTCAGCAGTCGACACCTGAGAGAGAGAGAGAGAGAGAGAGAGAGAGAGAGAGAGAGAGAGAGAGAGAGAGAGAGATGCAGAGAGAGAGACATTTATGAGGGACTGAATGTTCATTGGTCAGATTCTTCGTCTGGTCTTCAGCCTGATGAACTCTGCAGCCAGTAGGGGGCGTGAATGTCATATCACACCTGGAACCTGCTTTCTGCTCACCTTGGTGATGTCTCCTTGGATCTGGGTGACTCCTGGCAGAGGAGCCATGGCCTGCAGATCCACCGCCACGATCTTCACCTCCTCCCTCCCTCTGCCAGAGACAACAAGTCATCAGCAGCTGCTGCACGCCAACATGAACACACACCAACACCAACCACATCAGAGGGAGGGGCTACCTCAGAGGGAGGGGCTATCACAGAGGGAGGACCTGTGTATCTAGTGCACACAGTGTCTTTCTAATTTGACTCATCAGCACAATGTGCTGAAAAAATTTAGCTTTACTTATAAAAGGTGAAAGGTCACAGACTTTAGGGGACAAGTTAACTAGGACTCCCAGAGTGCACTGCAAACAGCCAATCACAGAGCTGCATAGACATTCACCAAAGCAACCTGAAGAAAAAGTAATATTTCTCAGGAAAAAGCAGAACTATTTCTAAATGACGACCAGAGCACGAACATATGATGAGCTTAAAGACAACATTACAATGCGTCTCTACAAGGTTGACTGAAAAGTCCTGAGCCTGACACGTAGCAGGAAGTCACCTCTGTAAAAGGCTCAGAACTTGTCAATCAACCCTTGTTGACTGGACAAAAACACTGGAAGCCCCGCCCAGTTTGTCACCGTGTTTACATTAGGAGAACAAATACCTAGACAAAAAATAATTTTATAAAATGTTTCAACAAACAAAATGGCTCATTACTATAACATAAGTATGACTTATCCAATCAACAATATTACTTATTATTTACTTGTTGGTTAGTTACTTATTGGTTATTTACATGCTAATATTTGATGATTACTTATTACTTGTAGTTTTGACGAGCTAAGTCATAAATCTGAAATTCCAACTAGATTCACGTCCCAAAATTAGAGATTTTACTGGATTAAAATTGAAATAAAGTTCAGGCAAACAGCAGGTTATGTCCAGGTGAGGAAAGGAGACGGAGCTCCAAATAAACCTACCTGAGCTTCCTGCTGAGCACCTGACTCCAACTACCAGGAGCCGCACACAGATCCACCGCCCTGTTCACACCTGAGAGAGAGAGAGAGAGAGAGAGAGAGAGAGAGAGAGAGAGAGAGAGAGAATCTACTAAATTGAGTTAACCAAAGTATTTTCACATAAAATATACTTTTGGTATTTTGTGATTTAGCAGACCAGGGCAGACCGATGAAGACTCCGCCCAGAAGCGGAAGGTCCAATCAGAGCAGAGATATTTTTGAGGAGTTCTACCTGTGAACAGGTTGAACTCCTGGTCAAGCTGTAGCAGTTTGAAGGCGCTCCTCGCCCTCCAGCCCTCCTCTTTGGCCAGACGATAATAAATGTCCCGCTTGTCTTTGGATGAGCGACCCATCTTAGCTCCGCCCCCTCTGCTGGACAATGCAATACACATTCAACCTAAGAATGGTTCTGATTGGTCCTTCACTCAGAGAATGTATTATTAAGGAAGTAGTATCAAAATCTTCGGCCGCGTTCCAAAGCTCTGATTCATTTCTACATTTCCCTCACGTCTTTTCTTTGCATCTTAATCCTAGCAAAGACGCGAGGAAAAGGCGTGAGGAGAGACAATTTAAGAGAAATGAAACATCGTCACTCCTTAAGCATCATCTGAAGCAACGTCGCTTACTGATGATGTCACAGCTGATCAGCCTGTTTGTGTTCCTAGATAATAATAAAATAGGTCAATATTGATTATTACTGTAACTTAACATGAACAGTTTGACAAATGTCCAGAGCAATCTGAGTTTATAATCTACAGATCATCAACCATCGTTTCATTTCTAAGTGTTTCACTGCTCAGACAGTTAAAATATAAAGTTTATTAATAAAGGAGAAGACGCAAGTGAGGGAAACGTGGAAACGAATAAGAATGGAATGCAGCCATAGTGTCGGAATTAATACAAAAAGCAGCGTCAGGGGTCAAAGTTCAGGTTCAGTTCTGCGGGAGCCTGACAGTAAAAACCTTCATTTGACGTTTAGTCTCCAGTAACACTCCAAAGAAAGACAAATACCACTTAAACTGATGAGTTTTATTTTATCTAAATAAAATTGACCATTATATGCCGAATTAAAGAGCGTCTTACTGTTGTTATAAAGACGTTTGAAGTTATATTTTGTACACAGTAAATCTGTCAGTAAACATGCTAACTTAGACTTTTTCAGCGGTGTTCGTTGTTACACAGGAGGCAGCCAGATGTTAGCCTGGCATTAGCTTAGCTTTAAACTCTTTACTAATACCATATTTTCATTGCTACATGGCACAAGATAAAAATGCATTGAAAGAACAAGTCTGAGCCGTTTAACTCCGATTTATTCACAGATAACTCACAGATAAACACAGCAAACACGTCCGCGTGGATTCCGTGGTGACGGTGAAAAGACCCCGCACAGGCTGTCCACGCAGCGCCGGCTTAAAAAAAAAAAAAAACTAAAATCACAAATAAGCTCCGAAAACACTTAAAAAGAATAATGTATTTATTATAAACTATATATATGTATACTATACATAAACACATATACGTGTTTACGTATATGCACGTATATGTACGTAAACACACGCATGTGTAAATATTTATATGTGGGTGTTTATTTAATTTTTTAATGAATATTTCTGACTTTTAAATTTGTTTTAATCTCATTTTATCGTCAATCACGGAATCGCAAAAAGAAATTATTTGTACAAAAACAATAAACATATATATATATATACATTCTTTTTTACATGACGAGAAGAAAATTTCTTCCTGATGAAGTAACTTATCACGAGAAATTCAGCGGAGACATTAAAGACGAAATGTTCTTTTTTTTCGTTTTAATAACTTAGAAAAAAAATGTATTAAAAATACAAAATTTACAGATGAATAAATTATAATTCACTCTTCACCAGTAGGTGGCGTAATATTTGCCAAGTGCCATTAAACCAAGGAGAAGAAGAAGAAGGAGGAGGAGGAGGAGGAGGCGGAGGAGGAGAAGAAGGTTGTCTCGGTCTTCTTTCCTTGGACATTTAATTTTTTTTAAAATTTGGGATAATTGAAGGAAATATCGCGTGTTTTGATAAAGAATCGGTTTAATCCAGACAAAGTGAGTAAAGCTTTCAGAAATCTTCGAAACTTTCTGAGGATTTCACAATAAGAGCCTGAAGTTTATTTAAAGCTTGTTCCACATTTCACTTTATTCTGTCGAAACAGGAAGTGATCTGTATTTATGTTCAGACCACAGGACTCCAGGTCCGGAAGACTCTCGGTCTGCATGAGTTCGGCTCTACATGAGTCTGAATCCGCACAAGTCTCGGTTCACAGGAGTCCAGCTCGACACAACTCCGGGTCTGCACTGGTCCCTGTTCGCATGAGTCCAGAAAACTCTACTCGTGTGAGTTTCTGCTCTGAACTGTGTGTGTTGCGTGTGTGCGTGTGTGCGTGCGTACGTGAATTTGTTGTAATGATCACTTCCTGCTGCCTTTTCATAATAAAAGCTTTCCAGCAGTGAAAAATCTGATGTGAGATGAAGACTTGTTGAAACGTGGAGGACGCACTCGACACGTTACCGAGTCTTGCTGTCAGACACAATATCATGAGTCAAAAAGTCAGGATTCCTTTCCAAGAAGGCTTTTATTGTGAAATGGATGTAGGTTTTAGGAAGTGGAAATACATGTTGACTTTGTTTTAACCTGATCTGAAAAATCAGGAAGACTTTTTTTTATTCGATTAAAAATAGAATTTCTGATCACTGATTGGTGGATTAAAGCTTCAGAGTTTCTGTTAATGATCTACAGAGTTTTATCATTTTATGGTCACCAACATGAGGGCGGAGCTTCACTTTAACACAATAAAACTCATAACTGTAATCTTAGTTTGAAAGGTTAAAATGAACAGAGTTTGAGGATTTATTATTAACCAGTTTCTCTTCTGTGTCGATTTCCCATTTCCACAGTGAAAAATAAACGTGAACTTTGACCCCGCCCAACCTTCAGCTGTCAGTGAGCACGGAAGGAACCAGAGAACAGCAGGTGAGCAGCTTTTTATTCTGTTTTACTAAAAAAATGATGATGATGAGGATGATGACGTGTGTGACTTTATCAGCTTGCTGGAAAAGTTTTGGAGTTTTGAGATTGGTCTGTTTGTTGGAAGGTTTGTTCTTTTTCATTATAGAACCAGAAAATATCTGCAGAATTTGACTTTTAACTTTACAAACATCATCACATATTTATTTATTATGTATAGTTATTTTTTCTGTCAGAATATTATATTTTTATGTTTTATATAGAATTGTATTTTAATATTTTGGAGTTATTAAATCTGAAAAAGTTTCACAGACAGATGATATTTTATTTATGTGTTCCCATTATTTTCATCATAGTCTTTATTATAATATGTGTAGAGTATTGATGTATTACTGGGTTCAGCCTGTAGGGGGCAGACACAGCAGCACTTTGCTGACTTTCCCTTTAAATCAGATGGAAAAAGTCCTTTAGTTCTTCAGCCAATCACAGAGAGCCGTTTATTGGTCTATCAGTCTCCCTGTTGGAGGATGGTCTGCAGAATCGATGATGTCACAGTGTCTTTATGAACTTCCATCCATCCATCTGTGTGTGGTGGAACTCTGTAACAAAGATATCATGTCTTTTGTAAGTTTATTGAGTTAAGTCATTAAAGTTCAAACTTTGTACAATGTGGAATTTTCCATGAACATCCTCCATCCATCAGTTCTTCCTGGGATCTGGAGGCGTTCCTCGTTCGGATATTTTCCTCTCTAAAACTCATCCACGTGTCTCTACGTGTCTGTCGGACTGAACAGACAAGTCTCTGCAGCAAAGACACGAGCAGAAAACAAAAAGAAATAACAACTTGCTACCACTTCATTTCTTGATTGATTAAATTCTTAAGTGTGATGAAGTGCTAATCGATCAATCATTATTGACAGACTATTTACTGGGCTCAGGATGGACACACACAGTGTGAGATTATCCATCCTTCCATCCAGAGGAATGATGGATGAGGAGTTCAGGGTCCTGGTCCAGAATGCTCCGCCTGGTGCCCAGCTGACCCTCCATGCCCTCCATCACAGCGAGGACGGACACGGCTGGGAGGCCTTCGCTCACTACACCGCCGACGCCAACGGGACCGTGAACGGTACTTAGAAACGTTCCCGGAAAATTCCTGAAAACATTTAACGTTTGTGCAAAAGTAGCTCAGAAACATTTCTTTCCCCCTACAAGTTTAGAAATAATAAAAGAAAACTGATCTGAGAAATTAAAGAAATTTAATTTATGGATGTTGGAAATTTCTCAGAAAGTCTGGCGAAGTGAATATAGAAGCAATATGAAAAAATCTTCATCAACTTGGAAACGCGTGGAACTTTCTGCACTTCCAGGACTTTAAAATTTGTTAATGGTGTAAAAACTCTGTGGTCATATGTGGTCAAATTAACATGTTTACATCAACCAAAACAGCTATTCAACTCACATACTAAGTATTATACACATGAAATTAAAATTCAGGGAATAAAACTCTTATTTTTGTCTTGTTGCAGTTTTAGAGGACGTCAGTGTGGGTGGGACTTATTCTGGAGTTGAGCCGATGGGTTTGCTGTGGAGCCTCAGACCGGTACCCGGCAGCAAACCCGGGCTCAGGTACGAACCAGCACACAATATCAAACGGANAGACCGGTACCCGGCAGCAAACCCGGGCTCAGGTACGAACCAGCACACAATATCAAACGGAGTCTTTTCCTGCATCCAAACGACACAAACAGGAAATTCGTTTTAGGCCTTCCAGGTGGTGGCGCTGGAGTGAACCAAACGTTCACACTTTGGCTCACTCTAATTTTAACATCCATCACATATTGGTTTCATATTTTCTGGTTTGATGCTTCTTCCTCGTCCATTGTCCTTCAGGTTTAGGAAGATGGATGTCCAGACCCCCATGGTGGTCTTGGTCTCGGTGTACCAGGATCACCTCATGGAGGGTTTCGTGGATCAGGTTCTGCTGGCCCAGGTTCAGGTGGAGCGTTGGTACATGGCCCCTGGCGTCCGCAGGATCCCCATCACTGAGGACAGCCTCACCGCCACCCTCTTCCTGCCAACAGGTAGGTCAGTATGGATGGAGTCTCAGGTAACAGCAGGTAACCATGGCAACAGTACCAATACCTCACTGTGTTATCAGCAGGTCAACAAACCCAACCACTGCTCTCCCTGAAGAGAACTTTTATTTTGAAAAGCCAGTAATTTGGTAGTTCGTCCTGCTTCCTTTAGCTACAAACAAACAAATTAAAATGAGTCAAATGAAAAAAATTTAATTAAATGTAACAGAAACAAATTTATCAAATGTAACGTCATTTTGATCTTTGATCTCCATTGATCTGTGATCAGCTGATCATGTCTGACTGGTTCTGCTGGTCTGAAGGTCCCGGCCCGTTCCCTGGCGTGTTGGACCTGTGGGGGGGCGGCGGCCAGCTGGTGGAGTACCGCTCAGCCCTGCTGGCCTTGCACGGATTCGCCTCGCTGGCCCTGGACTACCTGACCCCCAAAATCACCTTGGAGATGGGCAAGGTGGTGGACAAGCCATACTTTGAGGTAATAATCAGGTCAGACAGAAGAGGCGAGATTTTATCAGCTCAAAAGAGCAGAAACAGCCATCCATCCATCCATCCATCCATCCATCCATCCATCGTCCATCCATCCATCCATCCATCCATCGTCCATCCATCCATCCATCCATCCATCGTCCATCCATCCATCCATCATCCATTCATATTTCGTTTGGTCTAAAATGATTTTCCTGATGGTGGCGCTGTTCACACTGTCTGTAAATGATTAAAAATATGAATCTGTGAGAAACGCGAGGCTCCGCCCACCCCATCATGCTATAAGATTCCTGTGTTTTTTGTTTTTTGTTTTTTTCTTGGCTCAGACGGCATTCCGAGTCCTGCAGCAGCATCCTCAGGTCCTGAGCAGCAGCATCGCCATCATCGGCTTGTCCTTTGGCTCCGCCATCGCCCTCAGGATGGCCGTTTACTCGTCTGTCATTCAGGTACCGAACCGTTTAATCAGCCAAAACAACACAAGCTAGCATACCCATCAACTATTCAAACCGTCTGCTGAGTTTTGATTTTTGGCAACACAAAATAATCATTTCCTGCCATGTGAGCTAATTGAAGCTAAAGCTAACAGGCTAATTAAAGGTTTAAGAGTCACGGCTAATGAAGCCACACAGTTCCTGAACACAGAGTTAAACGGTTAAAAGTTCTGACGTTTTGTTTTTAGCATGTTAGCATCGTACCTTTGTGATGGATGGAAACGTTGGTCCGTCACACTTTGTTCCACGCTGAAACAGCTGCTACTGATGGCTCCTCCTAACGTTCCGCTCAGACGTTCATGTTCTCAGAGGATGAACCCTCATGTCTGTGTTGATCCAGACGTTTCCTGTAGCGCCACCAGCAGGTCAAAACACTTCACTTCATGACAAGACACCTAAAAATAATGGACAAAGCTCTTAAACCATGTTAACATGTTAGCATAATAACATGTTAACATGTTGGCATGTGAACTTTTTCCATCTTAGCTTGTTGGCATTAGCATGTTAACATTAGCATGCCAACATGTTAGCATTACACCTTAAAGCCAAAGCCTGATTAAAGGACCTCAGATTTGACACGACATCCAGCCATAAAACCTCCCACAACTTCTAGTAAATTTAAACTCTGCGACTCCTAGAATCATCTCGTACCAACAGGAAGTAAGATGTGATGTCATAAAAGTCGGTTTCTCTGAGTTTGAGCGCAGAGTGACTGTATGGTGGCTGTTTTAGGACATCTCACCCTCAACAACACATCCAAACATTACATTCCTGCCCCACTGGTGGTAAAAACCAGAGTTGTTTGTGCATTTTTCATCCAATAGTTTTGTTTTGGTGTGTGCGTGTGTGTGTGTGTCTGTCTCAGCTCAGGTGTGTTATTTGTATCAGTGGGAGTCACGTTCAGCCGATTGAAGAATCTATGGCAGGAATCAATGATTATTTTCAAAAGTAAGTACACACAAACACACACTCACATACACACAAACACACAATCACCTACACTAACAAAAATACACACACACACACACACAGCGTGTTGAGGCTGGCGTGTTTTTAGCGTGGGGTGAAGGTGGAGGTTTAAGCACCAGCCTGAACTCGTCTCTGGTCCACCTGGTTTGTGGGCGGAGCCTGTGGTCTGTGCTGAATTTTGATTGGACAAACAGGAACGTGCTGCTGAGAGCTTAAGGATTTTCTCTGTTTGTTTCTGTCCAATCAGAAACAGGGCAAAAACACGTTTCACGGAGGAGGGTCATTTGATCTGGAGAGATCTGCTGCTGCCGATCCCGTCAGACGGATCCCTGAAAGTGGACGTGAGTTTTCACTTCGTCTCCACGTCAGAAACATTTGCTGCATCTTCAACAGGAAACAACAAACAAACACGTTTTGATGGAAATCCTGGATAATTTTAGATTTCTGAGACTTTTCTCAATTATTAAAGTTTTTACTTTTACCAAAGAAAATAAGTATTTAACCATCTGCAGTTTAACGTTGTCAGACCAGTTTTACAATTTCCTAAAACTGAATTCAAATGTTATGACTTTTATAACATTAAGTATTATTTGCTTCATTGGCTGAGAGCGTTTAATGATTTTTTTTTTTTTTTTGTGCAAAAAATTTAGTTTGTTTCATAAAATCTTGTTGCACATTCTGGACCTTTAATCAGTTTTAGATTTTGAAGTCTAAACTGGATCTGAAAAATGAATAATCTGTTTTTTATTTGTTTTTATTTAATTTTCTGGAATACATTTTTTTTTTTTAAGAAATGTTTTATGTAAAAATCTTGAAAACTTTCCACAATTTGAGACTTTTACTTTCTGTAAATTTCTAGAATCAACGTTGATTTAAGCTTTTCCACGTATTTTCTGATTTTTCCTTTTTGAATTACAAATTTTGGTTTGGAAAGGAGAAGGAAAATATCAGATTTGTGTGGATGTTTGCCACAAACATCCAGATTTTCACAAACTAAAGTGAAATTCTGAAAAATTAATCCGTCAAAGAAAATTAATAAAAAATAAATTAAATTCAAATTCTGACTGTGAGAAAAGTGTCAAATCAACAGGCTTACATAAAATAAAACCTACCTAAAATAATCTAAAATAAACTAAAACCTAAAATAATCTAAAATAAACTTAAATAAATTAAAAGTTAAAATAATCTAAAAGAAATAAACTAAAACCTAAAATAAACTAAAATAAGCTAAAATCTAAAATAATGTGAAATAAACTAAAACCTAAAATAAACACGTCATAAATGAAATAAAATCATCTGAGGCTCTTTGATTGAAAACTCTTCATCCTGAGCTTCAGTCCAGTACTTGAGTAAATGTACTTCATTACTTTTATCTCTGAGTAAATCCAACCAGCAAAGCATTGATTGATAAGTAGTGAGCCTGCCATAGAACGTGTTTTTAATCTCCAGCATCGAAGCAGAAATATCCCGAGTTGAAAGGAGATGATGGGGTCACTACTTATCAATCAACACCATGAATCTGACGTTATAATATTGATCCTGCATGATTATTAACAGGTTAATTACCTGTTCCCTGTTCGTGAACAGGTGGGTCGACTGCAGTGTCCACTCCTCCTCATCGTAGGCGAGGACGATCAGAACTGGCCGGCCCGCGAGTCTGCAGACGACGTGAGTTCACTCCTGATCCGGTCTGATCCGGATCCAGATTCCATTCAGACTGAGGACCAGATTCTATTCCATCACTCCACACCTGACGCATGAATGTAGCAGCTCTGATGAGCCAGATGTTGGCATCATCTGGCCTCTAGGTGGCGCTACAGCGGGATTTTATTCTGATAAAATCAGACGTTTAGCAGACATGAAGCTGAAATACCTTCAGGACCGTTTACCTGGTGACAGAGCCTCGTCGTCTGTTTTCCTGCAGATGAAGGAGATGATGGAACGTGCTGGGAACGCCCACCTGCTGACCATCCTGTCCTACCCAAATGCAGGTCACCTGATCGAGCCGCCGTACAGCCCGCACACCCGACTGAGCAACTTCAGAAGCACCAGCGACAACCAGATGTGTAAGATCCATTTAGCTTCAGCTCAAACATTCATGGTCCCCAGAGGATCAACCGAACCACTTTGGTGATCCAACGGTTCCTGTTTCTGACGTAATACCTCAAAAACAGTTGGGCTTTCTGCTTAATGCTAACATGCTAAATGCTAATATCGACATATCAATGATTACCTTTTTCATGGTCATGCTAAATGTAGGTATATTAGCATTAAGACTGAAGTACAGCTAAGGCTGATACTAAAAGTTACATACTAATTGTTAGCATGCTAAAATGTAGTAATGTTAGCATGCTAATATTATCTTTTAGCTTAGCTTTAGTCTGGATCCAGTTCAAGTTCAGGAGGAAGCACACATTTTTCTGAGAAGTCCTGCTTCTAAACTTCCTCATGTGACAGACAGGAAATAGCAAAGCCCAGCCGTATCAACGTGCGTAAAGTCTTAAAAATTAAACGCCACGTAAAATCCAGCATGGTTACTTCCTGTTTGTTTTTTTGCAGATAAGGCTCTGTGGGGCGGAGAGACAGCGGCACATTCTCACGCTCAGGAAGATTCCTGGAGGAAAATGATCAGATTCCTGCGGGAGCACCTGTACGGAGACAAAAACACAAAGTCACACCTGTAACACAAAGTCACACCTGTAACACAGTCACACCTGTAACACAAAGTCACACCTGTAACACAGTCACACCTGTAACACAAAGTCACACCTGTAACACAGTCACACCTGATATGTTTAGTCTTCCTGTTGCATTCTGGGAACAGTGGGACATCTGAGATTTATAAACCTTTTAAAAGTTTTTTCCAAAATCTGTAAACTTCAACATTATATAAAAATATGTCACCTCAGTGGGTGTGTGTGTGTGAAATTCACTGAACTGTTTTCAAACTGAAACACAAGAAGGAAAGAAAGGAAGTGAGAACAGAACCAGTTAGTTAAGCAGACAAGGAAGTAAGGAAGATAACAAAGGAGGAAAGGAAGGAATGAAGCAAGGAAGTGAAAACAAAACCAAGGAGGTGTGAGACCAGACCCAGACCAGTACAGAAACCAGACCCAGACCAGTACAGAAACCAGACCCAGACCAGTACAGAAACCAGACTTGTGTGTAACTGTGATGAAACAGGAAATAAAACAATAGTCGTTAAATTTCTTTTTTTATTGTTAAATGTTTTATAAATTACAAACGTTTTTAATCTGAACATTTAATTTCTTCACATTTTAAATCAAACTTAAACAACATTGAAATATGAAATACAAAGTGATTCAAATTGACCTATGAACAAATTTCTTTAACCCGTGACCTTTGACCTGTCAGACACGGTAACGGCGGTTTGGCAGATCTGGTAGCAGGTTTGGTTCAGTCCCGTTTCCCCCTTCACTTGGTACGACCTCACACACAGGTCTAACCAGGGACGCTCCGCTGAGGACGGAGACACACACACACACACACACACACACACACACACACAGTCAGGTTTAAAACTTGTACATTAATCTGTTAAACTTTGACCGTGGAGGTGTTTAAATAGTGAGATGTACCCATGCTGCCCCCTGCTGGGCAGAGGGAGTCCATGACATGACGGATGCCGTTCTGAGCCTCCTGATTGGCTGCTACATCTTCCACCGACACGCCAAAGAAACAATCCTGATTCAAGATGCAAAGCAGCAAAGAGTTAAAAACAAAAACAATCCACCTTTATTTAAATTATCAATAATCCATGTTTACTTTAATCATCAATAATCAATGTTTACTTTTAATTAATCATCAGTAATCAATGCTTGTTTCTGATTTGTCTTCTAGCTCCACCAGCAGGTCAAATTTATTCTCTAATACTTTAATTCATGACAATAAATAAATACCAAATTCACATCCATCTCAATGCTAAAGCTAGCATCCTTAAAATGCTAACATGCTAACTACTTGTCAGTGAAAAACGTTCGCTCTGTTAGCATGCTAATGTTAGCGTTCAGCTTATTTTTTCCTGAATCTTGACATGTTATGAGACGTGCGCGTCCACACTCACAGCGTCTCGCCACAGGAAGATGTTCAGTGTGTCCGTGACGTCCTGCAGCTCCACGTCCATCAGCAGCTTCAACTGCAGCAGCTGGACACCCAAAACTGTGAAGACAAGAGCCAAGATCAGCTGATTCAGGTACATGGACCAGAAGGACCAGCAGGACCAGCGGGACTAGCGGGACCAGCAGCAGCCGGTAGCCATGACACACCTGAGCTCAGCCAATCAGCTCCTACAACCTGCCTGCTGTGTCAGCGAGAACAAGAACACAAACACGTGTTAGAGACATGATGAGCGGCGCGTGACAGATGTCTAGTTTAGGGACCAGAACCTCTGGAGGATCCTGATGATGGTCAGTCTTCCAGGATCCAGACCAACAGCAGGACCCTCTGGGATTTTAGGACCCCAGGTCCTAAACCTCTCAGATTTACACCTTCAAACTCACCTTCAGCTTGTTGCTGTTTTTAGAAAGCAATTTATTAGAAACAAAATGAATAAAAAGAGGAAGAAGATGTGGATCCATCCTCTTCCTCCTCAGATCTGACGGGATGAGAACCTGCTGATCCTGATCTGGATCAGGATTTCAGCTGCTGAATAACTTCTGAGGCCACCAATCAGTTTTTTTTTTTTGTTTTTCCCTCTTTCTCCTTTTCCTCCTTTTGTCTTTTTTTCACCAATGTTTACCTGACGACAGCCGGTAATTCTGATTGGCTGATGGTGTCCATGTTTTTGGAGAATTCCTAAATCTTGTCCTGGAATATCAGGATTTATACAGGGATGATATCACAATACAGTGCTGCTTTAGCGCCACCTACAGGCTAAATGACAGTTTTACAGGATCTGACATGTGACATGTTTCTAAATTTAGACACTTTTGTCACATAGGCCACGCCTATCGTCAGCTGTTTCCTGTTTCCTCTCACCTTCTGCTACGATCTTCTCGTCTATCAGCTGGACTCCAGCACAGGGCTCCTCCACTGCAGGCTGAGAGCACCGCTTACATCTGAAACACAACACAGCCTCATATCAGGCTTGACTGATAAGTTCTGAGCCTTTGACAGCATGCTGTAGCGTGACCAGAGAGTCAGAGCTACGTCCACGTCCCACAGTGGACCTGTCACACTGACAGACGTGTCTGACCTTTTGGGAATAAATTCCGCTAACTGTTCCCGCTACAGTCAAAACTGAAAAAGCCTTTTGGATGAACAGCAAAATGTTCTGAAGCTACGTTTTCCAGTCTAGCGACTCAACTTCAACCTTCTAGAATCTGACCTGGATGACTGAGATGAAGCTTCACGGACAGTAAGACTAAAACTTTAGCGCTCGGGCTGCATTAATTCAATAATTCTGAGTCTGAGTTCTCTGAGACAAACAAGAGAAAGAAACTGGCTCTCACCCGTAGAATCGCCTCCTGCCCCTGAACAGGAAGGGGGCGGTCAGATCCANAACTGGCTCTCACCCGTAGAATCGCCTCCTGCCCCTGAACAGGAAGGGGGCGGTCAGATCCAGCAGAGCCACACGGCCTCCTGACGAGCAGACGGGGACGACGTTCTGGAAACCAGAGGCGAGACGACACGTTTCCTCCAGCGTGGAACCTGAAAGGCAACAACACACAGTCACAACAGAGAGAGAGAGAGTGTGTGTGTGTGTGTGTGTGTGTGTGTGAGATGCTTTCCATTTTTTCAGGGAATTTATAGAGAAAATAAATCCTTTAACCTTTAAAAGGATGAACGGCTTTGTGTCAGTCATGATCATTTCTCCTCAAACATTTTCATGTTTTGTATGTTATCTGCTTACAGGTCTAACATCTATATCCAGACTAGCGCCCCCATGAGGCTGTCGTTCTCATTACACACCAGAACATCAAATTATCTGCTGGATGATAAATAGAGACAACTTTTCTTCTCTTAGATATTTACCAGTGGGGTAAAAATATGAAAGATGGCACCAGAGGAGTGCTGTTCCTGCTGTTAGTTAAATACAAAGTTTATTAGTTTATTCTGCGTGTACGCACACGCAACATGCATAGCTGCAACGTTTATTTTGTATTTTTTTTAAATGTATTTTAAAAAATAGTTTTTCCACGTTCACCACTTGGTGTAATTTCTAGATCCACTTTTTGAACTAGGCTGTTAGGGACTTAACCATTGCCACTGACCAGATGTTAGCCTCTGGATAGCTGTTTAGCTACTGATCAGTTGTTAGCATCTGTGGCTACCTGTCAACAAAACAGTGGCTCCCTTTGCTACTGAAAAGCCAGTTTCCATGACATATTTATGGTGAGGATGGCTTCTTCCTCCTGTCCCTCTTCCACATCTACATCCTCTTCCTCACACCTCTTCACTTGGCCAGTTGATGAAGGCGCATTTACATGGATGAATCAGGCTTTTCCCTTTTAGAAAGCTGTGAAGAAGTTTGTGTTTCTTGCATTTGGACAGTGTGTTTATGTGATTTATACCAAAGTGAGCCGGTCAGGTGGACTTTTATTGTTAAAACAGTAAACACAACTTCAGCCTCATATCAGCTGTCTCTTGAGCTGAATGCTAACAATAGCATTATGCATAAAATTAGCATGTAACATTTAGCATGTTAGCATTAACACTTAGCTTGCTGGCTAATGTTAAGAATGTAGTGTTTGACATGTCAGCACGCTTAGAGCTAATATAGCAGCAGTTTCTGCTGGACAGAAATGATCCAGTTAGAGGAACCCAAAGGTCTGAAAGCTTTGTTCTGATTGGTGGAAATTAAACCCTAATTGACAAGAAGATTGAAATATGTTTATGTTCCTATTAACACTTTCTGTTTTTTTTTTTTTTTTTNTTTTTTTTTTTTTTTTCTGATCTCAGGCTGAACATCCCGGAAGCTGCACTAATTATGGGTAATGGTAGCATGTTGGCATGCTATGTTAGCATGCCATGTTAGCATGGAGCTTAATGTACAGCTGAGGCTGATGGGATGATGATGAGGTCATGAGATTTGGTGGCACTCTTCTGGGCAACATGAATATCTAAATGTCAATCCAATAGCTGTAATATTTAACTCTGGACTGAAATGCTGGACTGAAACCAGAGACCGCCGTGACGTGTGATGATGAGTGTGATACCCTGGAGGAAGAGGAGCTGCTTGGTTTTGTTCTCTGACATCAGCTGTGTGGACAGATAGAGGTTCAAAGTTCTGCTGGAGGTTCCATGGGAGTCTGAGGACACGTCAACCTGACCAGAGAGCGCCCAGGCTGGAGGTCTGCAGGGCGGCGAGTCCCTGAAGGCCTCAGAGAACACGCATGCTACCAGTTCATCATCAGGGATGTCCCACCTGCCAACACGGAGAGAGTAATGATGAGCGTTTACTATGAATAAACACCCTGAAATTGCATTTAACCTCTAAACTGGTTTAAAATTGATCCAATTACATTAAATAATCCAGATTAATAATCTTCAATCATCTTCAATCTCTGGTGGCAAATTAAATTTCAGACTTTTATCTCATTTGCTCTGGTCTGAATCAGGTTTAGCGTTATGCGTCATTCTGTGTGGGATGAATGATATTTTCATGAGTCAAACAGGGACGTTCACATGAAGCCCCACAGAACTGGATTCTACTGGTTTTTCACTGGTATCACCATCAAAGTAACAGCATTCAAATTAAAGAATCATCACGATCATATTCACACACATGATGGAGATTTTATCCATGTTCAATCAGTCCACCTCTACACCTGGTCTGGTCTGGACTCAGGTAAATATCACCAGACTATGTCCAGGGACTGAGGAAAAGCACAGAACTCCTGTTTTCCTTTCAGTCATCAGTGAATCTGTGCTCTTCTGATGTGAGATTGGAAAAAAAAACCTTCCTGAATTTTGGAAATCTGTTTTTTTCACTATCAAATTTTATTCAAACAACTGGAATTTTGTTCCAGAAAGTAAACAGGAAGTAAAATCCTACATGGAGGAGCATTTGCTGCAGTAGAGTTTCAGAGCCTGGTGGAGTTTTTGGGGCTGGTAGGATCTGATCTGAGCTCTGACGTGATGAACCCGACCCGGATCGGACGGCTTCAGCTCAGCCAGCGTCTCTGTGGAAACGCTGTGACCGCAGCGTCTCTCTGTGGACAAACAACACGCACACATTCAGAGTTACAATATGATAGAGGTGTTTTAACAGTGCAATTCATCAGCATTTTACTTATTTTTCTTAATTACACTTCAATAAATGTTTTTTGTTTTTATTATGCATTTTACTTTGTGTTTTTTGTTTGCATTAATTTATTTACACTGAAGTTTCACGCCATGTGCAGTAGACCCACAATAAAGCATCAGTGCCCCCTAGTGGACATCAGATCAGATGACAGCTATGATGGATTTTTCTAAACTGTTGAAAATTAACCGTGAGAATAACAGGAAACAGAAAATAGAAGCCAGGAGCATTCAGTCTCTATTTTAATTTGACAAAAAGTGGTTTTTATTGATAATTATTCCATTTATGTGTATGATTACATAAATATAGATCAGCATTTATAATGAGGACTGACAGAGCATGAGGAGTTTGCAGGTATTCACAGAATAAAGGTCAGTTTGAGCTCTGACAGCGACGTGTGAAAAAACATATCAGATTCATGCTGTCAGAGTTTTAAAATATTGACTTGGTTTAAACATCCACTATCGCTGTCAAATACTAACAGGCTGCAATCCTCACCATGCATTTAAAGGAGCATACCAGTTATTTTTGCACGTTTGAGCCCAATAAATACAATCCACATATATGTTATCTTACTGACAACCATTTTCCCCAAACATGCTACTGGAGCAGTAAGTATTGGAATTGTTTTTCCTACCTTTCTGTTCATTCCAGTACGATATAAAAATCAACCTGTAGAGATTTGAAACGTGCTGAGATCCATCACAGAAAAATATGACAGCTATTCATTTTTTTGTCAAAGTTACTTTAACAGGTTAAACACTGAAAAAACATTGAAAAAATATATGTCTCTGCCAGGAAATATAGGCCCTGGAGAAAACGACTTTTACCAAGAAATTAAAAATGACTGCGTCTTCTACAATCATGCTTACGGTTATCAGGTGAAACATTGAATTCTAAGGTGGAACATGAACATTTGACTTTGAAAGATTAGGGGAAAATAACACAAAAACTAAAATACAGTTTTATGTTTTGGAAAATGGTTGGCAATAACTTAAGATGTATACGGGTAGTATTTTTGGGGGGGTTGAATATGTAAAACCATGGTATGGTTCTTTAAGAGTTTAATAGAGATCAAATTAATCTGTCAAAATGAAAAAAGAAAACATCTGCTGACCAATCAGAATGCAGTGTGTATGTATGACTGGTTTCATTGTTCAGTGAAGAGCAGAACTGCAGGAAATGACAGCATCACGTTTAAAACGCCACAGCATGAACTGGCTTCATGTTACAGGTAATTAAGTTTGAAGAGCAAAATACAGCAGAGCTTTTTGTTTCATACGTACCTGTGCTGCTCCACACTGGATCAGGATCTGCAACACAAACATAGAAACCATCAACGACTCCACAAGAAAAAACACAGAAACCGTCAACGACTCTACGAGAAAAAACACAGAAACCATCAATGACTCTACGAGAAAAAACACACAGAAACCATCAACAACTTTATGAGAAAAAACAAAGAAACCCTCAATGACTCTACGAGAAAAACACACAGAAACCATCAACAACTCTACGAGAAAAAAAACACAGAAACCATCAACGACCCTATGAGAAAAAACACACAGAAACCATCAACGACTCTACGAGAAAAAACACAGAAACCATCAACGACTATGAGAAAAAACACACAGAAACCATCAACGACTATGAGAAAAAACACAGAAACCATCAACGACTACGAGAAAAAAAATACAGAAACCATCGACTCTACGAAAAAAAACACACAGAAACCATCAACGACTCCACGAGAAAAAACACAGAAACCGTCAACAACTCTACGAGAAAAAACACAGAAACCATCAACGACTCTACGAGAAAAACACACAGAAACCATCAACGACTTTATGAGAAAAAACACAAAAACCATCAACGACCTTACAAGAAAAAACACAGAAACCATCAACGACTCTATGAGAAAAAACAAAGAAACCCTCAATGACTCTACGAGAAAAACACACAGAAACCATCAACGACTCTATGAGAAAAAAAACACAGAAACCATCAACGACCCTATGAGAAAAAACACACAGAAATCATCAACGACTCTACGAGAAAAAACACAGAAACCATCAACGACTATGAGAAAAAACACACAGAAACCATCAACGACTCTACGAGAAAAAACACAGAAACCATCAGCGACTATGAGAAAAAACACAGAAACCATCAACGACTCTACGAGAAAAAACACAGAAACCATCAACGACTCTACGAGAAAAAACACAGAAACCATCAACGACTCTACGAGAAAAAACACAGAAACCACAACGACTCTATGAGAAAAAACACAGAAACCATCAACGACTCTACGAGAAAAAACACACAGAAATTAGTTTCATTTAAAACTGCATACTGCTATGGTGTTCTAGGTGGTTGCTGGGGTTGGTGCCTATGGTGTTTTGGGTGATTATGATGATGTTTTTGGTGGTTTCTACGGTGTTTTGGTTGGTTGTTATGGTGGTTGCTACGGTTCTGGTTGGTTGTTAGGGTGGTTGCTTGGGTGTTCTGGTTGGTTGCTAGGGTGGTTGCTAGAGTTTTTTGAGTGACTGATATAATGTTCTGGGTGGTTTCTGGGGCATTTGCCGTGGTGTTCTGGTGGATACTTTGGTGTTCTGGGTGATTGTTAGACTGGCTGCTATTTCTAGGTTAATTGCTATAGTGTTCTGGTTGGTTGCTATGACAGTTACTATGGTGTTCTGTTGTTCGGTACAACAGTTGCTATGATGTTCTGGTTCCTTGGGTGGCTACTAAGGTGTTCTGGTTAGTTGCTAGGGTGGTTGTTATAGTGTTCTGGGTGGTTGCTCAGACAGCTGCTGAATTTAGGGGAACTGATGGTATTTTCAGACCCCTGACAAACTTTTACTAGTCTGGATTTACCCAGAGACTCTGGTGGAGTGCTCCAGACCTCCATCAGGTCCGAGTTGTTTAAATCACAGAATTCATCATCATCCTCATCATCCTCAGGAAACGCCTCCATGACTCTACAGAGACAAAAACCAAACAAAAAGTGAGCATACACATAAATATATACTGTATATACGAACTGATGATGGCTGAAAAAAATACTTTCACATTATCTGCTACAAGATGATTGATTGATAAGTACTGAACTTATGACCGAAAGATCAAATTCAGAGATATTTTAATTCTTTATTTTATAGCATAATCTCCTTTAAACTCCACACATCTGATATGAATTATCATCTGAGGCCAAATGGCTTCCAGCTAGTTTTTTTTTATGTTTGTGAAAATCTGAGGGGCCAAATCAGGTGAAATTTGTCCAAAATTGTTAGTTTGTCATAATTTGTACATGTTTGGTTTAATGATGAGCGGACATATTTACCTACAGAGTGCATAATTTGTAGATTATAGAGAGCAATAGCTGCTGTAATAAACACTTTAAGCAATTTTTGCCCAAAATGGTTGTAGGTTACGTGTTTAAGTAAAAGAACGATCAATATTATGCTTTTCTTACTTTTAATGATCAATATTGGCCTCAGAAATACAGTACTGGTTGAGCTCTAGTTGCCTTTCAGTTAGCTGAGCCACTACGGTGATATAACGGTTATAACCCTGTCTGTACAATACTGGATTTCTGACTATTGATACTTGAGAGTAAATATAAATATATATGTACTATTTGAGAGTTAAAAAAAAAAAATCATATTTACAGGTGATAGCAGGTATTTCCGTCCCTCGTCCACTGCTGTACCTTTTCAGTTCCTGAACATCAGGGCTGTTATCTGGAAGAATCCGGATCCCCCTTCCATACGCTGTCCCTCCGTGCAGGTGAAAAGCCAGATGATTCACCTGCTCTGATTGGCTGCTGGTGATTCCTGGCACCTTATTGGATCCTGGAATCACTCGCAAGTTGTAAATCCGCAGGAAAGCTCCAGGCTGGTCGGACCGGAGAGAAAATGATATCAGAAACTGAAGCTGTGCTTGGCTCATTCAGTATGTAGGCTCACAATTTATCAATCAACCCCTGTCAATTGTGTTAGCCTTTAAAGTATTAAACTGGTGGTTGTAATGTAATACTTTGCTGTGGCTCCCAAAGCGTGTTTGTTTGATGGTGAACAGCGTGATGAAGAGCTCGGAGTCTCGTGTTGCAGGAAAACCTGCAGCGGTCAGCCAGCAGGTGGTGCTGCTGCTCCACGTTCACCCTCAGTGTGCTCGCAGTGATTCAGAGGCTGCTGACAGGACTCCTCATCACAATGCTGATGTTTATTTGTTTATCGGTCACAGCTCTTCATCACATCCTCACACTCACGGCGACCGCATTAAGCATAAACCAGCTGTAACACGTGCAACACAAACAGGGTTCTCAGTCTGCTCGCTTCCTGTGGATGCATTTATTCTGAGTTTGACCTCTGACCTTCAGCTGCCGGGCGAGCTCCACATGGTTGTCATAGATGAGGACGTTGGCAATCAGGTTCTTTCGTTCCCTTGAGGAGGAGGACGGTCCTTCAATGACGCCTGGCTCCACCATGACCTTCAGCAGAGGGTATGGACAGGTCGTCCCATCCCAAACCTGACAAATAAATAAATAAATAATCAAATTCCTCATTCTTCAAACTCTTCTGTGGATTATTAACTCCACCAACGAGGTACAATTATACACGATCAATCATTTTTCACCTTTCAGCCTGTGGATGCTGGTCCACTTTTACATTTATTTAGGGTTTCGGGGCTTGTCAGAGGTTATTTTTGGTTGTGTAGATGGATTGGGGGCGGAGCTTGTAGAGGTTATTTTGTTGGTGCGGAGGAATGAACTTTCTGGAAGTTTCTTACCCTCAGCAGGGTGCAGGTGGTGTCGATGGTGGCTTTGGACAGCAGCTGGCAGGTCAGGTCAAAATAGGCTTTTGGCTGGACATCAGACAGAGGGGTTGTGTGTTGCAGGGGGAGCAGCGACTGGCTGGAGGCCCAGGACCGGAGCTCCTGCACCATCCGATGGTCCTCCTGATCAAAGTGAAAGGTGCGGCTTGAGGTTCGAGGCTCCACGGCTCCGCCCACCTTCCCGTCAAACGTCACCACAGAAAAACCAAAGGTGTTGACCAGATTGATGGAGTCATTGAAAAGCTGAGTCTGAGCAGAGAGAAGGGTTATTGATCAGATTAGATATTGATCTGTCTCTAAAATCTTGTACATTACATGATCTCAGTAAATGGATCTAACAAGCATTTATTTTTTCCAAAGTAGAGAATAAGACCTAACAGAATTAAGTCTGTAAGCATGTTAGCTGCTGCTACAGCTGTAACATTCACCACAAAACAAAAAAAAAAACCCTCCATTTTGTCAGCCTGTGTTGGACTCAGGATCAGCTGTGATTNCAAAACAAAAAAAAAAACCCTCCATTTTGTCAGCCTGTGTTGGACTCAGGATCAGCTGTGATTTAATGCTAACATTACCATGCTAATGTGCCTACACTGGTGTATTAACATACACTAGCATTAGCATGTTAACATGCACAGTGTACAAGTATAACATGCAAACATTTAACATGTTAGCATGCTATATTAGCTCAAAGTACAGCTGAGGCTGATGGGAATTTGGTCTTTATTTGCAGTGGACTAACAAATACATCTCCACAATCATGACTAATAATTATCATAAGCTCAAACATTAAACATGCTAATACAGCTAGCTAATACGGCTAGTGTACCTTGACTCTGTGGAGTCGGATGATGTCCCCGATTTGGAAGACTTTAGGGTGATCCTCGAGGTTGTCACAGAAGATGGTGCATGCAATTTTGTGGTTAGTCTGGTCGGTGATCTTCAGCCAGGAGTGGAAATCTGTGAGACAGGAAACAGACGGAGTCTCATTTAACACAAACACAACGGAAACGTGAGGTTCTGCTTCGTCTGCACTCACCTGTTCCTCGGCTCTTGAAGGGCTGTTTGAAGAAGATCACAACGCCGTAGACGTTCACCACAGCGCCGACCTTCAGGTCGCCCAGTTTCACATACGTGTACTTTGGAGTCTTGGTCTTTCTGCAGACCTAAAACAGAAAGGTGAGTATGAACGACCAGCAGCACCAACATTCATTTGTTCAATATTTAATGTACTTATGGTGAATAAAATCTATTTGTACCATGAAAACTGTCAAAACATTCCGTGAAAATAAAATGACTTAATTACGTCTGACATGAATTTACACACAGAATATTCATTATTAGATTATTAATTATTTATGTTAATCATTTCATTAATATTATGCAGTAATTAACTATTAGAGTTAACTTTTAGTCGTGAGAATTACCTGGTACTTTGAGTACTCTTACTTTTCCACTACAACAAATTTACTCCGTACATTTATCTGACAGCTGAAGTTACTAGTTACTTTAGTTACTAGTTACACTGAAAACTCACATTTTAAGTTCAACAGAAAGTCAGAAAATATACCTTTCTGTGCATAATTTTCCACCTGACTCCTATCAGTGACACACACACACACACAGGTTAGTTTTGTTTCATCTGAAAAGGTCACAGACTGACCTGCATGACCTCTGAACCTGCTTTCTTAAGCACCAGTGGAGATTTGGTGGCAGGAGGCAGGAGGCGGGACACCTGAATGATGGAGAAAAGGGGTGGATGTGTTATAGGCTCAGTATTTATCAGTCAAGCCTCAGGTGGTTGTTACGGTGGTCATACGTGTGGTGTCTGACTCACATAGACGCAGGCGTCGTCTCCTGACAGCAGCAGGTTACATGGATGCAGTTTGTCCTTATGAAATGTGGGAGATTCGCCCACGGTGAAACCCGAAGCCACGACTACGTCCTGCAGGGAAACACGATGCGTAAACAACAACAACATAACGCTAACACTGATCACAACAACTTCAACAACATTAAAAAATAAAAACAACAATATCAACAATAACAACAACAACAATAACAGCAACAATAACACAAACAATGGTAGTAACAACATAATAACACCGGTAATACCAACAACAATAACAACAAACAACAAGGCAGTAAAAAGTGCGATAACAACAAGCGGTAAATAACGTAAACAGGACAGGAAGTTTGTGCGGCTGGGAAACGTACCCCCTGATTGACAGCTTCTGAAAAGTTTTTGGCGAGCGTTCCGAGAAGAATGACGTTGATGGATGAAGGCGGAGATGACGAGTTTGTCTGAGAATCCTCGTCTGAAAAAACAAAAAGTATTTAACTGGATTTAATCCCACAAGAAGTTTATGTATGAGTGTGTTCATACATGACGGATCGGAGATCAAAGGAGGCACCGTTTCTGAATGTTCTTATTCTTTATTAAAACTATCTTCACATGATTATAACTCCAAAACACGTATAATAGTTTTCCTGATGGTGGCGCTATGACAGCCTTTTAAGCTGTAAAGTTTGAAAATTTATTTTTAAAATTAGCCGTATTTGCTGCAGCTTTAAAAGTTTCTCCAAAATGTAAGAATGATGGAGGAAAATCTTTGCTACACCCGTGGAAATTATGAATTCCATCACTCTGATTTTATCAAAAACTGACAAACTAATTAAAGCTTAATGAGCACAGAACTGTTTAAACTAATTAAAGTGGTTAAAAAAAAAAAACTGCTGATTTTAAAACAATCCAATTCAACATTCCTGTAATAAACTGTAACTTTATGAAAGTAATGATGTGTAGGTCAGTGTTTCCCACAGGTTTGAAAATTTGATTTTTATATCGTACTGGAATATACTGAAACCAATGTAAGTCTGGAAGGTAGGAAAAACAATTCCAATATTTACTGCTCCAGTACTTATGTTTGGAAAATGTTTGACAGTAAAGTCACGTGTATATGGGTTTTATTTATTGGGTTCAAACATGCAAAATCACCAGTATGGTCCTTAAAGTACACAAACGAGTAAATAAAACCACACATAGAAACTGTGCGTTGTGGTTAAAATCGAGCCGTAATTGTAACTGGAACTTGATCAACTCGTTGCTGGTTGCAGACATAATTTGAATATTTTTAAATCTGAATAAAACGTTCTAATAAGCCATTAAAGCTCATTAACTGTGTTCAAAGACAAACAACACGCTGCTATTCTTCAATCATACCTTCAATCACACACTTTAGGATGAACTCATCAGCAGCCACAGGCACCAGTGGGCCCTTGTGAAACAGCTTCCCCTAAAAAAAAACAAAAGAGTAACGACTCCGCCCACTCAGAGCTCGTTAACCAATCACAGACATCACATAAACGTCTTCACATTCTACTCACCCGCACCGATTTGCCTGCAGGATCTGTGTTGCTGCTGATGACCGACACGGGAATCCTGCTCAGGTGAGCTGGTACCTGAGCACCTGGCCCCGCCCCCTCTGACACCACACACACAGGCATGACGACAGCAGGAGGTGCTGTGTTATGAAAAAATAGAAGATTCTGATTTTTCTTTCATTCATCACCTAAAAAGCTGCACTGTAAAAATCCTTTACTAGACAGAAAAATGTCTGACAAACCTGGAAACTTTTTATCGACCAAGTAATGAAACAAATAATAATTTTAAAAATAACTGACAGATTAGTCAACGATGAAAATAATCAATAATTGCAGTCTTAGTTCATGCACAGAAATATTTGGGGTTTGCAAATCGTTAAAATGTTCTGTCATAGAGCTGCAGAACAGAACATTTCTCTAACGTTCAGGTAAAGGAAACAGGACTCCTCCTTCCTGTTTCCTTTACCTGAACATCAACACAGGTGACTGATTAGCAGGTTAAATCCTGCACGGCGAGCTGGTTAATGTCTATGAAGCGTCAGAGGAAAAGTGCAACGCTGCTTCCTGTCAGAGCAGCTTCGTTTGAGTCAGGGACATCAGACCACAGCGCCCCTTTATTCAGAACCCTAAAAAAACCCAGTCAGCCAGAAAACAGCTGAAAAACCCCAAAAACAAACAAACAAACAACAACAAAAAACAGTCAGCCAGAAAACACTCTGTTTCTACTTTACAGTCACTCATTTTTACTCATGCTGGTACAGTCTGTTTTATTTCTAAAAATCACAGAATTAAAAGTTACAGAAGTAAAGAACCAATCAAAGTGAAGCTTTCAGGTAAGGAGGACCTACAGGTTTGTCTTATTGGATGCATCTCTGTAGTTCAAGACAAACTCCTGCTGCATTAACTGCAAACATGAGGGAAAAGAAGTAAACTTATAACATGTGGAGGCTTGTGTGTCCTGTCTGATTTTATAAACACCAAGAGGAGTCAAAAGACACGAAGTCAACGTGAGGACAGCAGACATTCAGGTAACGTGTCACCTGTCAGGTCACTGAGAGCTACAGTCAGCCATGATCAGCCTCTCATCATCATCATCATCATCATCTCTAAACGCTGATGTAGCTGCTGCAGAGCTTTAAATAACTGTACAGAAGGTTAGCATGTTAGCTAGCAAACAGCAGCAGAGACAAACTAAACTAACATGCAGTTATCACAAACACACACTATTACCGACTCACACAACCTTAGACTTCTTTATAAAGCGGTAACATAAAGAACACCGTAGGACTAAAAGCAAGCAATATCTGAAGACATTATTTTATTAAGTAAAGATTTGTATGGTGTTTCGTATCTAAGCTGAATTGTAGAGTGAACCGTAATGTTTCTAAAAATGTCTTTTAACACGTAAATTAGCAGGTGTTAGCCGCTAGCTAGCACCGCATTTAACTTCCCGGTAGTAGCATAAGTCCTGTGTACGGTTTTAATGTCACTGCTTGAAATAAAACACCACATTAAATCCTAAAAATATTACAGAAGAAAACTTACTGCAGTTCTTTTCCCTCGCTTCCTGTCGAAGTAGCAGGGTAGCGTGTGCGCATGCGCCTGTCCTCCGGTCTGTTGGGTTTCCGCTTTAGTTTTTCTCTTCCAGATTTTGTTTTATTGGAAAGAAGATGAAACGTTTCTGCTGTTTTCTGTCCATATTCTAATATCTATGTATTCTGTACGTGAAAGTTGCATTTGAACACACCTTAACTCTAACCAAGATAAAACTAACGGTGCGTTCCAAAGCTCCGATTTAGACAAAATTAAACAGAACTAATTTTACACCTGAGATGTTGCTGTTATTAGTTTGTTCACGTTTGATAAAACTCATGAGGTTCTTTTAAGATAAGTTATACTTCATCCTACTCGTTTTCAGACATCTTTTAAATTGTTTACTTTTTTGTTTGTTTTGTTATATTGTCATGTCTGAAATAAATAAATGCGTGTCAGTGTATCAGATCAGGTGTAGTGGATCTGTCCAATCATAAACAGACTTCCAGTAAGGGGCGTGTCTGTCAGGTAACAGACTTCCTGTAGGAGTGTCTCGTGTTTCCTTGCTAGTTGATGCATTCAAGTTCTTATTTAGTTACTTTTCTTACACTTGCGTCTTAAGACGCCAGGAAAAGGCGCCGTCTTTTTGGTTTGATTTGGATCGATTTAGAACACGAAGCAGAGACTTGTGAGGTCACACACTTGAGAAACTTTCCTTTATTATAAATAGATCATTCGTATAAAAATTGACATGCTTCATTTTAACCACGACGTTTTGATATTTCACGATCAGAAATCTTTCAGTTAACATCAGCGACGCTCATCTCGACAGGACAGAGACGACGTGAGACAAGAATCAGGAATTTTCAGCCACAACCAGAATAACAACAAACATGGAGGATCTCCACATCCTGCTTTTTAATGTTTCTTTAAGACGACGTTCGTTATTCGTCTTTTATTTCCTGTCAGTGTGTTGGGTGGTTTCAGTTTGTGACGTTCAGGCCTTGTTTATCTCTGTAAATATAAAAGCACTGATTTATCAGCACGCCAGCGCGTCCTCCAACAAAACAAATGTCCTCCTGAAACATTCCAGGACATCCTGGTGTTGGAGCCGTGGCTCCTCACATGGCAGGATTGGTGCAGGAGACATAAGTCAGTTTGTTCTCTGGAAATGAAGACAGAAAAATGAAACAGGCTACAACCATCTCAAAAAATAAGTGACAGAAAGACCTTAAAGTGTAAAGCTGTGCTAGCGGTCCCTAGAGGCCGCAACGTTCATTACAGACTGGAATATCCTACCTGTGTTTCTTATTTCTAACGTTCATTTTACGTTTTTACTGCATTTTACTGTAATTATTTTCATTATTTTTAGTCATTTCTTTTGTGTTTCTTTGCTCTGATGCCCTTTAATTCCAGGTCCCATTTTTCCTGTAGCGCCACCTTCAGGACAAACATGTTTAGCCCCACTGCTGGTAAGGCTCTGAGAATGGGTCAGACCTGGTTTCTGCTTAACGTGGACGTGTTGCAGACCGTGTTGCGTTCCACCATCCATGGTTCTTACAGTTTTATGACTCCTGGATGTTCTGCAGAACAAAGCTGCTCTTAATGTCCCCAAATACGAAAACAAACACTTGCAGCTCTTCACGGCCAATGAATTTACGTCACCTGATTCCACCCAAACATTATTTGAAAAACTGAGTGATGCACGACCACGTCAACGACCATCAAAACAATGGACTGTTTTGGCCACAATTACGCTGGTGGGTCATGTGTGTAATATCAGTCCAGCCTGTAGGGGGCAGCAACAGGCTGCAACTCTGCTAGCAGGCGCAGCAGTTAGCAGGGATGCTAACTAGCTTGTTAAGTATCTTAAAACATCTGTGCATATTGTTAACATACAAAGGAACATTTTTAAAAATGATGAGATGAAGCAGCCTTTCCTCTTTAAATTAATACATTTGGACTATGTTCGTGGTCATGGATTGGTCCTGGGGGACGGAAGGGAGGGGCTCTTAAAGAGACAGTAACTAAAACGCTCTGTTTTCTCTCAGCGTGCAGAGCAGTGCTGCAGGACGGGAGAGCAGAATTTCTTTTTTCACATTAAAGCATTGCAAACATCATTGACATCATGAGCACGAAAATCTGGAGAATAATTTGAATAAATTTTATATAACTAAACGATAAAAATGCAAGTCTACACGTGAAGCTCGACCTCGATGTTAACCCTTCATCCCCTGAACTCATCATCCTCACCGCTGGTTTCCATGCCTTCGCACAGCTCGGCCTTCACCTCTCTGTTGGGCCGCTCGGCCGCCAGCTGTGACAGCTTATTGGTCATGGTGGCGGCGGTAATGATGGCCTTAAAGCTGCGCTTCTGTTTGGAAATGTTCTGCTCGGGATGGAGGATGATGATGTAGACCTTCGGCATGTAGAGCATGCCCAGAGAGACAGAGGCGCTCAAGCTGAGGGAGACGGTCAGTGTGGCCGTCTGGATGTGCAGCTGAGAAAAGATGGAGGAGGTGGAGTCAGAGGAGAACCAATGAGAGAGTAGAATTCTGCAGGCATTTTCTGAAAAATGCTGCTGAAAGTGTTTTTGTAAAAAAGTTAAGTTTTCTGTCAGATTCAGGCTGAGACGACCATCCAGGTCATGCTGTTTAAAAATCACGTCGCTGCCTTAAATCAAATGTTAATGAAGTTTTACATGCGTGTAAACATGGACTACAGCTTTTCTTGTATCTCTGATTGAATCATAATCTTGCTGCAAACATGCTAAGTTCATGCAGCAAACACGCTCCGTTCATGCAGCAAACACACCGCGTTCATGCAGCAAACACGCCGCGTTCATGCAAACACGTTCATGCAAACACGTTCATGCAAACGCTCCGTTCATGCAGCAAACACGCTGCGTTCATGCAAATGCTGCGTTCATGCAAACACGCTGCATTCATGCAGCAAACATGCTCCATTCATGTATCAAACACGCTCCATTCATGCAACACGCTGCGTTCATGCAAACACGCTGCGTTCATGCTTTGGTCTTTGTGTTCAGCTTTGTGAAAGCNAACACGCTGCGTTCATGCAAACACGCTGCGTTCATGCTTTGGTCTTTGTGTTCAGCTTTGTGAAAGCGGCTTCATGTATCCTTCCGTCTGTTCAGCAGCAAATGATGAGACAGGATCAGTTTCCAGGAGGAGGAGGATGAGGGTGATGTAGTCTTCATCAGCTGAGCGTGTCTGAATGTACTGTATCATTTTATTCTGTAAAAATAAACTGCGGTAAAGGCGATACTCTGCAGATTTTACATTTAATCTGGAGCTCAAAGGTCAGTGTGACCTGGTCTGCTTTTCCCTCAGACAGGTTCAGATTTACCACAAACTCAACATCAGATCATTACTGCTCATCCTTTAGTCCTGGTTTTTTTTTTTTTTTTTTTTTTTTTTTTTNTTTTTTTTTGGCTAAATATAACATGACATCACCTCCTCATACGTGAAGAGAAGCGAAGGAAAAAGCTGATGAAACTAATTCAGAGGAAATCTCAGTAATTCTGCAGAGACCAGAACAGCAAAATCCTCCATCTGGCTGCTCCTTTACCGCAAATCAACCAAAATCTGTGCCTGTGCTAAATTTAACGCACCTCTAATGGGATTCATCATCGACAATTACACTCCACCTGGAATCTACAGCTGATCAATAACTAATAAATCATCAATCAGCAATTATCAGCCAATCACATATCAGTAAACACCACAGTAATGATGTGAGCTGAAATGTCCAAAAGTTTTATCCATTAAAGCCAAATTTGAAGTATCTGGGAGTCACAGCTGACTTCTCTCCATGTTCTGTTCACAGTCTGTGACCTTTGACCTTTTATCAACGAATCAGAATGTTTTAAGCCTCATTTCTCTTTGTTTGTACTGATAATTTAACCAGGACAGTTTCTGTCAGAGAATCAAACTGAAGGCTGTTACTGTACATGCACGAAATAACTCCTCCCACTGAGGTAACTCCTCCCACTTAACTCACTCCACGCCTGTCTCGCTTCTTTCCACCAAATTTCAGTCCTCACTCTATCTTCCTTTGTGGAAAGCTGAAACATTTCCTTGGTTTTGCTGTTCGTGCCGCATTTAAATAAGCTGCAGGCTGTATGAAGTCTGTCTTATCTTTTATTCCGTGATATCTGAGGATCTGCTGCTCCAACGTCTCGTCTTTTCAAAGATAAAACAACAGTTTTGTTAGTAGTTAACAAAAGCATCTTAACTCCAGCTCACGGATCTCTGCAGAATTTGAATTTGATGGAAGTCAGCAAGATTCAGCATTCCTGATTTCCTATTAAGGTTAATTGCGAGGAAAAAAAATTCCCATTTTAAATCTATCAGCAGATTGTTATTTTAAAAATGCTTCAGACAGAAGAATTAACATGAGACCAAAGGTTAGCCAACGTGCTAGATGCTGCTGACGCTAAACTGTTTAAACAATGAACATTTCATAAAACATCCATCATCCACACACTTCTCTATTCAGGGTCGCAGGGGTGGGGAGGGGGGAGCCTATCCCAGCGGTCATTGGGTTCACCTGGAGAGGTGACCAGGCAATCACGGGGCTGAAACACACACACACACACAGTTCATGTAACCTGCGTGTCTTTGGAGGAAAAAACATGCAACTCATCCAGTGGGATTTGAACCTGGGACCTTCTCACTGTGAGGAAACATGCTAAGCACGAAGCCGCAGTGCTGCTGAAACATGGCCGTGCGTAATTTATGCACGCTCACCCTCTCTGCAGACTGAGCCGTGCCGAAAAAGATGGGAATGAAAGCGAGCCAGATGATGCAGGTGGTGTACATGGTAAATCCGATGGGCTTGGCCTCGTTAAAGGTCTCTGGCACGCTGCGTGTTTTGAAAGCATAAACAGTGCATGTGACCATCAGCAGGATGCTGTAGCCCAGCGAACAGATAAGTGACAGGTCAGAGATGTCACACTTGAGAACGCCGCGAGCGTTCTCGGGGTCCTGCGTTTGCTGCTCCCCATAGTCCACAAACGCATGCGGTGGGTCGACAGCGAACCACAGGAGGATGCCCAGCAGCTGCACGGAGATGAGCGAGAAGGTGATGACCAGCTGGGAGGCCGGAGAGATGAACCGCGGCGCCGTCACGGCTCTCTGGCCCTGCTCGAAGATGCGGTGGATGCGGTTGGTCTTGGTGAGCAGCGCGGCGTAGCTGATGCACATGCCGAGGCCCAGGAAGACACGGCGGGAGGAGCAGACGGTGACGCTGGGAGCAGTGATCATGGGGAAGGTGATGACGTAGCACAGGAAGATTCCCGTCAGCAGCACGTAGCTCATCTCCCGGCCTGACGCACGCACGATGGGTGTGTCATTGTGTTGGACAAAAGTGAAGATGACGAACGTGGTGGCGATGATTCCCAGGATGGAGATGAAGACAGGCAGCAGCGCCCAGGGCGAGTCCCACTCCAGCTTGATGATGGGGATGGGCTGGCAGCCGGTGCGGTTTCGGTCAGGACGTTTCTCATAGGGGCAGAGCTCGCAGGTGAACTCGGTGGCCTGGAAGTGGAAACCTCCACAGCGTTCGCAGTCCCAGCAGCAGGGCACGCCTTTCACCACCTTCTTCCTCTCGCCAGCCGAACACGGCAGGCTGNAGTCCCAGCAGCAGGGCACGCCTTTCACCACCTTCTTCCTCTCGCCAGCCGAACACGGCAGGCTGCAAACCGATGACGGGATGGAGGGATCTCCTTCAGCCCACCGCAGGGACTCCACCTGCGGCGAGAGACATTCATCTTCAAAAAGACATTCAACACATCATCATCATCATCATCAGTACCTTTTACTGATGATGGTTGAATGTTTTGACATTAATTTCACCTCTGAAAAGTTGTTAAGAACACGTTAAAGTTGCAGGTTTAAACTACATGAATGGAGTTTTTCATCAGTGTCACATAAATTGCCACACACAAACACCAACACTAGAGTGTTTTCGGCCCAAACGCCATCAAAGCTGTGGTTAACGACGTTTCTCCGTTGGTCAGTAAAAGTCAGTATTCTTAATGAGAAGCTGAACCTTCAAGCTGTGATTCGGGTTCTGTTGGACGTCAGAGAACTTTAGTCTTGTGATTGGTCCAGGTGCCACATGACTGGTTGAGATTTATCACATGTGATATCTGGACCAATCACAGGTAGGCAAGGCGTCAGAAATAGAAAAGACAAAGACAGTTGAGGACTAAACTGCGTTCGGTGTCTTTCATGGTTTTGCCTGACGTCTTTTGAGGTGTTCTGAGGCCTTTAGGTTTCCTGCCGTGAACCAGCCAGAAGGATGAATCTGAAACGTCTTTAATCGATATTTGGTGAATTGATCATTGTGAAACATCTTTGATCTATAGTTTAGGTCATCAAGCAACGTGAAATGTCTTTAATCAATATTTGGTGCATCGATCACCGTGAAACTTTTTAATCTATACTTTGGTGCATTGATCACTGACTATGTCTGAGATCTGATCCTGACTTACTTTATTATTTAGAAGAAACTTTTATTGACGTTTTTCTTAGACAAATCAGCCACATTTCTCGATACTTTTACCAGCTTCTTCTTTGGTTCTCACGTTTAGATTCAGCTCATTGGTCCACTGTCCGATCACTTTGTACGCTGCGAGAGACTCGTTGTTGATCTGGTACTGGAACACATCGTAGCGTCCAGGGGCGTCGCCGTTCTCGTTGAAGGTGACCGGAGTCCCGGCACTGCCTGCAGAAACACGAAACATTCATCATCCATGAAGAGATTTACAAAGTTTTACTGGCCGTCTCTCTACAGGAACTCATTTGATGTCCACCTGATGACACCCTGAGCTTTACGATACGATACGATATGATACGATACGATATGATACGATATGATACGATATATGATACGATACGATACGATATATACAATACGATATGATACGATATTATACAATACGATATGATATGAAATGATATGATATGATACGATATATGATACAATATGATACGATATATGATACAATATGATGTATGATACGATACGATATATGTTATGATATGATACGATATATGAAATGATATATGATACGATACGATATGATACAATACGATATGATACAATATGATACGATATGATATGATACGATATGATACGATACAATACGATATGATATGATATGATATAATATGATACGATATGATATGATACGATATGATACGATATGATATTATACGATATGATATTATACGATACGATACGATATGATATACTTTACTGTCCCTCAGGGGAATTTGTCTTGGGCTCAATGCTCCAGCCTTTATAACACAACAGAATACACAATAAATACAGTATAGTCTGATAAAATATCCATCCATCCATCTTCTAAACCCGTTTGTCCTGTTGAGGGTCACGGGGGGCTGGAGCCTATCCCAGTGGTCATAGGGCGAGAGGCAGGGTTCACCCTGGACAGATCGCCAGTCTATCGCAGGGCTGACACAGAGACAGACAAACTCATTCACCCTCTCATTCACACCTATGGGCAGTTTAGAGTTCCCAATTCACCTGACATGCATGTCTTTGGAGGTGGGAGGAAGCCGGAGTACCTGGAGGGAACCCACGCGGACACGGGGAGAACATGCAAACTCCACACAGAAAGGCCCTGCCTCGGCCGGGAATCGAACCCAGGACCTTCTTGCTGTGAGGCAACAGCGCTAACCACTGTGCCACCATACAGTACAGAAAAAAACTATATAAGATGGTGCAATAAAAAAAACGTAGGAGAGCAACATACAAATAGCATTCATGTAGTATGAATGTGGAGACAACCGAAAACACAACCGCTCATACTGCACAGCTTCATCAATAGTGCTGATGTGATGAGATTCACACACCATCCCTGTGACCTGGATGTTCTATTTAACATGGTGACGGACATCGGCGCGAAGGAACTCCTAAATCTATTTCATTTGCATATAGGAGGGTAGGAGTTCATACTCTGAGTGCAGTACGGGGGTACTTCAGGGGTGCCGATGTATGGATCAGAGCTCTATGGGCAGCTAAGCACCGACTGGAGCGAAGTCTGCTCGGTTTTACCTTCGATCTTCATAGCAACGTACCACTCAGGCTAACTTGGTTTTGAGCCGAACTGAAAGATTTCCATACCACACCTGTATGTCATATCTGATGAGGCTCTCCAGAACTGCTAGCTAAAACACAACCATAAGGTTCTGGCTGACTCCACGAACTCTGAGCTGTCTTAAAAAGTACAATCTTTGTTGAATTAGAACATAAGTTGTCAGCATGGACATGCCAGGTGAGAGTATTATCGATCCAAACTCCAAGACATTTATCAGAACAGACTTGAGTAATGAGAGTCCAGGTGATGACTTCACCTGACCTCTGAGTCACCTGATCCCAGTCTCATCACATTTGGCTTGTTTCTTTTCGTTCTTGCAGGTTGTCGTTTGTTATCCTTTAACATGTTTGTCTATTTTCTTGCCTGATTTTGATCGTTGAATCCTGTTTTCTGCCCTGTCCTCCGTTTTCAGAGGTTTCCCGTACCATATTTGTCCCTTTTGAGTCTTCAAGTACCATCAGTGGAACACATACCACAGTTTGAGAACCACAGCTTTAAGATGTAAAATGCATTGTTATATTTCTTATTCGCTAGATTTCTCTTTTTCTGCTCTGTGTGTGTGTGTGTGTGTGTGTGTGTGTGTGTTTGCATCCTAAAGTTCACTGTTCTGTTTTTCTTCGGCCATGTTTTCTGTATAGTGTGGTTGTTGTGCAGGCGTACTGCGTTCCTCACTACATGGTATGTATGTATTGCGTTTCTACACGGTAACTGCAACACGGCACTGGCGTGTTGAAGCTGAAGCAGATGAGCGATGAGCCACAGCGAAAGAACAAACACAGACTGAAGATGAAGTCAGTCTGTTTCTTTCTTCAGCATGAATAAATGCCACATCACATTAGAGCACCATGAGTCACCACAGCCCGCCTCAACCCCCACCCTCACCCTACCCCACATCTAGCCCCAACCCAACACCGTCCATGTTAAGCATAAACCTTAAACCTCAGGGAGCCGGATGTAAATGCCCTCTGGTGGCAAAAACTGGAATTGACTTTCTAAAACCAGTACGGATGGACACAAACAGAAAAACATGGATTCACAATAAAAAATATCTTTTAAATCACACAATGTGACAACACGTCGCCATGTGGACGAATCAATGGATTCGTGGACCAATGATGCGAGACCAATCATGCGAGATCAGGAAGTGATGCTTTCAATTCTGCACTGAGACTACAAAGCTCATTCAAAACCTGCAGCCTGTCGGCCTCCTACGAACGGAAGCTTCTTACCGTTGAAGTTGACGGTCCGGATGTGGGCTAGCAGCTCCTTGCCGTCCACATTGGCCATGTGTGGGCAAAGACCAGCAGCGCCAGCGCACAGCCAGCGGTGCATGTGGTGCAGGGCGTGAGCCATAGCGTACACGGCGTCCATCACAAACTGAACCTTCCCCTCCTGCTCGTACAAAGAGTTGCGACCAACTTTCTCCTGACCTGAACAAAGGATAAAAACAGCAAAACACTTTTACTTTGAAAAGATAGCTGTTATGACGATAAAGCATCCTGATGATTTAGTTATATACAGCCTTACCAACAGTGGGGCTAAAATGTAGTGTCTGTCCTCAGGGTGGGACTAGAGGACAAGTCATTGGGTCAGAGGTCAAAGTGTGGGACAGAAGGATATCACCACCTTAAACAAACCAGGCTAACAACTTGTATCCAGTCTAACGCCCCCATGAGGCGGTAATGTCATTACACATGAGCAAGCAAGATTATTAGATGGATGAAAAACTGAGAGAAGACTTTTCTATTGTTAGATTCTTACCACTAGTGGGGCAAAAAGCATTAAGCCTTTCTGGTGTCAGACAAAAGACTTGCAGCACCCAGATGTTTTAGCTAAATGGAAGTTTGTCCTCTGTACAGTGGCTGTGTTAGGACATCTCACAGTGATCAAGCTAAACTCTGCTTTGTTAGGCTGAACTGTGCTTTGAACTAAAGGCTAACAATAAATGCTAACTTTAAATGTTAACATTGTGCAGCTAGTATTTTGGCATGCTAACATTGTGTATGTTAGCATATTATGTTAGCATTAATATCAATGCAGAACTGAGGCTGAGAGGAATTCAATCAGCATTTTTTTAGGTTTCTAAAGTGTTTAAGCTACAGAGAAATTTTAGGGCGCCTAATTCTCCGACATTTATTTGTTATTCTGAAATCATTGTCATAGTCAGCATCAGATGTGAAACATCATTTTATTCAGGAGAACACAAACTTTCATTTGCTTTGTGTGAGGATGTCAGAATTTACCAGAATTTTAGAAAAACGGCAGTAAAGATTTGCTGATTTATACTGTGAACTCAAAGAACCTCATAAAGTTTTAATTTCCAACGTAGAAAGTTGTGTCCAGACGTTTTTGGGAAAAATTGTCATTAACGTGTATGCAGGTTATATTGGGCTCAAACATGCATGATTGCGGTATGGTCCTTTAAGCTTTAAGCAGATAGAAAATTGTCACAGGATCACCAAATCATTCGGTTTTGAACCAAACTTTGCATGTGTTGAACGGCGCCGCGTCGGCAGAAAAACATCAGAAAGGATGAATGTGAAATAAGACACATTTTCTGTAAATAAACCATCAAAAAAACAAACATCCAAATCAAAAAATCCAACATCCAACTCCAGCTCATTAATTTTAAAACTCTGAATTAATTCAAATGAATAAAGTTTTTGATTATGTACTGTAATCATGAAGAAAGATAGATGAGGACGAGGAGGAGGAAGACGAGGAGGAGTGACGTGCTGAAACAAACTGCTAGTCTCGTCCATCGTCCTCGGACAAACTCTCTGAGAATTAATTAGCAGCTTAGAAATTAGATCCAATTTAATCCAATTTAATGAGATAGTTGGGTGGGGGGGNTCCATGGTAAAAAGTGATTATAGGAAACACGATATCAGTGTGTGTCAGAGCTTCAACATTTAAAAAAAACACATTTAATCCTGATGAACGCAGAGCTGCATCATCATCATCATCATCATCATCATCAAACCTACTGAGTAAAATCCCAGAAAATCCAAGAAATGACCAAAAAATCTGGAAACCAGCAGGGACATTTTAGCGATAATTGCTGACCTTTGACCTCAGAGTTTCTGTCACAGTAATACTTTGATGTTGTTACCGGTGCATTTCTTGGGGCTGCCGGGTCTCTTTCCGTGCATTCCCAGCTTACAGCCGAAGTTCTCCTCCCAGAATTCGGCGAACCAGACGTTCCGGCGGTTGTTGGACAGCGATCGGCTCTTGAAGTATCTGTCGAACGCTGAGAGAGAATAAAAACGATTAAAACAGGAATTACTGAGAAATCTTAACCAACGCACCAAGATTTCTGTGTAGACAATAGAGTTGCTAAATATTATCTCTGCTGTTCTGAGAGGTTGCTATGGTGTCTCTGGTTGTTGTTAGGGGGTTACTATGATAAAGGGGTGACTAATCTGATGTTGGGGCATTTGTGCAGGTTTCCAGCGCATTAGCAAGTGGTGTTCTGGTGTTTGTGGTGGTTGTTAGGATGTTTAAAGGCAGTTGTTTAGATGTTTGGTGGTTGTTAGGGTGTTTAAAGGCAGTTGGGAGGTTTTGGGTGGTTGTTAGGGTGTTTAAAGGCAGTTGGGAAGTTTTTGGTGGTTGTTAGGGTGTTTAAAGGCAGTTGTTGTGATGTTTGGTGGTTGTTATGGTGTTTAAAGGCAGTTGGGATGTTTTTGGTGGTTGTTATGGTGTTTAAAGGCAGTTGGGATGTTTCTGGTGGTTGTTAGGGTGTTTAAAGGCAGTTGTTGGGATGTTTTTGGTGGTTGTTAGGGTGTTTTAAGATAGTTGGGATGTTTTTGGTGGTTGTTAGGGTATTTAAAGGCAGATGTTTGCGGTGGTTGCTCAGTGATTGCTACAGTCGTTGCTTGGGCCTTGTAATGTAGTTATTAGGTGGTTGTTAGGTGGGCTTCTAGGATGTTATTGCAGCTGCTAGTATATCACTAAGAGGTTTTCCAGTATTTTCCAGCTGCTAAAGGAATCAGTACAACGTTTCACCTGATTATAGAAGACTGAAGCTACTGAAGCTATGAACTGCAGCTTTTAGGTAGTAGCAGGAAGTCCCGGCTCACCGTCCACAGATGTCCTCTTTGGGAGGATGGTGATGGCACCTTCAGCCACTCTCTCCTGCTGGACCACGGGAGAGATTTTAGAGCCCCAGCTGTCTGAGCCCACCCACAGGAAGTGACCTGTCAGGTTGTTGCGTTTTGCTGCACCCAGGATTCGCCTGTCAGGAGCGAACAGAAGGCAGCTGAGCCGGCCAATCAGAGAGAGAGAGCGAGAGAGGAGAGGACGCTGACAGAACAATGTATGTGTGTGTGTGTGTGTGTGTGTGTGTGTGTGTGTGTGTGTACCGGATATCATCCTCATTGGTGAACATGATGACCGCTCGAGCGTTGGGCGTCTCCAGCAGACGGAGAACGATCTTGTCAAACTCCCCGTGCCTCGGCTCCCGAGGAACCTTCAGAGATTGAGCAATACACACCCCACCTGAAGAGAGAGAGAGAGAGAGAGAGAGAGAGAGAGAGAGAGAGCACCTTCATCTGTGAGAATGTCACCAAAAATCTCTGAAAGATGCTAAATAATGAGGACAAATACAGAGTAAATAATTTTCTGAGACTGATCTTCAGGTGAAGCTTTCACACACACACACACACACACACACACACACACACACACGTTCCACAGCCATAACTTCTCTAAATCTCTCTTCCTGTAAAGCATTTAGGATTTAATTTGGAAATTATTTTGAAAGTCATCAATAATTAAAACTGCATATATCAAATTGATCTGCATTTTGGTTTAAAAACTCAAGATTTTTAATGTGTATTTTTTAAAATGTAGTTTATGTGTTAAAGCATTTCATTCATATATTTGTTTTGGTTTGTTTTTTTTTTTTTGTNTTTTTTTTTTTTTGGTTGAGTTAAAAAAGAGTTTAATTTTTTACAGCGAAGCTCATTCAGTGATTCAGTGAGTCGTTCGTTGAATCCAGGCAGAAAACTCCTCTGCTCTCACGGGAAGCGTTGAAATGAAAAGCGGGGAAACGCAGAGTGGAAACGAAACGTTCTCGTGAATATTAGACTTTACTCGACATGGTGACAGTTAAGAAACAGCTGGGGTCAAAGGTCAGAGGATTCCGCTTTTCCGCTTCATGAGTTCCACTTCTAATTTAACAAAGCGTCATCGGAGAGGAAACGCTCACGATTTAACGCTTTCATGAGCAGTNGCAACCATAGTAAAAAAAAAAAAGTCACCTACTTTAAAGGAGCATACCGGTGGTTTTGCATGCCCGAGCACAATACACATGACCTGTATACATGTAACATTACTGCCAACCATTTTCTATAAAACCGTATTTTAATTTTCTGTAATTTAATCAAATCCCCTAATCTTTCAAAATCAAACGTTCAGGTGAAACATCCATCTTAAAATTCATTGTTTGCACAAATGTAGAAGGCACGATGGTTTTAATTTCTCAGTAAAAGTCTTCTCCTTCGTTTGATTTTTATGTTACTAGAATGAACTGAAACCAATGGTAGCCTGGAAGGTAGGAAAAATAATTCTAATGTTTACCACTCCAGTAGTGTGTTTAGGAAAATGATTGTCAGTAACATAACATGTATGTGATTTGTATTTATTGGGCTCAAATATACAAAATTGACGGTATGCTCCTTTAGTGATTGGTTTGATTAGTTGATTATTTTTCAGATAATTTAAGCTACTAAATAAAGGCTATAAACTTTTAAATTTAGGCCTGATTTACTTTATTTTCTAGGTCACATTATTTTAACCAACTGTGACTTTGATCTGAATAAAATGATGTTAGCTACACACCTAGCTAATGTTAGTGTTTAGCTAGCTAGCATTAGTGTTTAGTTGAATTTTAGCTGAAATAATGCTAATATTAGTGTTTAGCTAACATTAGTGTTTAGTAAATGTTAGCTGAAATAATGATAACATTAGTGTTTAGCTAATGTTAGTGTTTATCTAGCGTTAGTGTTTAGGTAGCATTAGTGTTTAGGTAGCGTTAGTGTTTCGGTAAATGTTAGCTGAAATAATGCTAATGTTAGTGTTTAGTCAATGTTTGTGTTTAGCTAACGTTAGTGTTTAGCTAATATTAGTGTTTAGTTAAATGTTAGTTGAAACAATGCTAACATTAGTGTTTAGCTATAATGTTAGCGTTTAGCTCCACGTTAGCTCATTTCTGCGGCCTGTATTTGTCTGTTGAGGCCACACCCCCATTATTATTTATGAACTGAATTATTAAAATGATCTGGATTATTTAAGCCTCTTCCTGTAATCTAGCATAACAAAATAACGTTAACACCACAGAAGTGCATCAGAGGAGAAATAAAACAGTTTCTGATGAAGGATTCATGATGGAAGTGACATGACTCAAACAACGACCAAATCAACTGAGCCGCAACATACAAAGGCATTCTGTCTCATGGAATTATGGGTAATAACAGATATCATTAAAGTGCGGCCTCTGGCAAAGCCTTTACACCGACCTTTCACTTAACGGTTCAGCAGCACAGGCGGTTTATCTCCAAATACTGAGACACAAACAGGAAGTACGAAGCACGCAGCACCTTCATTCTCACCTTTAACCTGCTCACCGTCCAAAAAAAGGGTTAGGTTAACCTTAACCCGACATCAAACAGGCCGAAACATTCAATTTACCAGTTTGAACCTGATACTAGGAAACAAAATACAAATAATTAATGAGTAATAATTAATGATTAATTACTGATCGATGATTATTGGACAGCAAATTAACTCTAATCTTTCAATCCAGATAGCTGTGTTGTCGGTCTGTATCCCGTCTGGCGCCACAGGAGAGGCCATTTTGTTCAAACGTGTTTATTCTCTGTACTGTGGCCATTTTCTAACAGGCTCAGTAAGAAATTCACCATCCTTCAGATGATCCATCCGATCAATCCCAGCATGCATTGCATGACAGGCAGGAAACAGACACAGACAAATTCATTCCACCTCCAGACAGTTTAGAGTTTCCAGTTTTGTTAGTATCAGTTTCTTTCCAGGACAAAGCACTTAAATTCTAGACTTCCTGTGTCCCGTGTCTCAGTGCTTCACCTCGCCGTATTCAAGCGGCGTTCCCGCCATGTTTGACCTCAGTAAAGGTGAGATGTGACTGCAGATGAGTCATTTTGCTTAGTTAACTTCCTGATGGGTGAAAGGTGGAGGATCCCTCAGCATGAAATATTCCTTATCAGACTGCAGCAGCATGCTGAGCAGGAAAACCTCCTGCTGCTCCGCTTCCAGGAAAAACATTCACCAAGAAAACACCTGGAGCTCCGCCCACCCGTTCTATTCCTGAATCCTGGCCAGGAATATTAAGATCATCATCTTCATCAGTAAAGTACCTACCTGACTCCCTGGAGATTTGGACAAAAGCATTCACGCCGCTCTCGCCATAGTTTCCCTCAGAGGCTAGCGTGGACACGTAGTTCCAGCCCATCGCCGTGACGACATCCATAATGGCCTGAGCCTGGTAGGAGTCTGAAGGAACGACGCGGGAGAAGAAGTCGTAGCGCGTGTTGTCGCTGAGCTCGGGAGCCGTGGAGGCGTAGCTGATCTGAGGAATCTGTGGAGGCCAAAGAAAGAAAAGTGACCTGACGGCACGAAAAAACATCATGTTTTACAAAAACCATGTGACAACACCTGCTCTGCTCATTGGTCAGAAATGTCTGGGGGCGGAGCGACAACATTAAAACAGGAAGAAGTCACTTTGACCTTCAGCAGGTCAAAGTGGAATCTGAAAGCTCATCATCAGATGAAGGATCTGATCTGAATACGGTGGATTTGGCCTTTTCATCTTCCTAAAGGAGACGTTGTTGTTTCTGAGGTAAGAACGTTAACAGGCTGAACATCATGGCTGAACAGACACATGTCACGTGTCACATGTTGAACATCTGAGCCGCCAGAAACTCAGCAAACTTCCTTCATGGAGCTGCTGACAGTTATGATGGCGTCGCCTGGAGGCTGTGAGCAGCAGCGACAACAGCGAGGAAACCTGTCAGCCCCCCCTACCCAACACACACACACACACACACACACACACACACACACACACACNGGGGGGGGGGGGGGGGGGGGGGGTTGTCCTCGTTAAGGATGGCAGCCGTTACCGTGAAGCAGTGAGGATGAATCACGATGTTTTATGTCACTGTGATTCTACGATGAACGTTAAGATGTTTTGGCCGAATGAGACTCAGACGTCAGATTAGCGATTTGGCATTCACTCAGCTGTGGGTACGCACACGCACACACATGCACATTTACATACACACAAGATGAGTCACTTCTCATTCGAGCTTCCAGCATTCGGCTCTGATGGTTCAGGTCAGGGAGCACACTGACAGGGTGTGTGTGTGTGTGTGTGTGTGTGTGAACATGTGTCAATAACCTGCAGGCGNGTGTGTGTGTGTGTGTGTGTGTGTGTGAACATGTGTCAATAACCTGCAGGCGTGTTTAATCTCATGGAAGAGTTCAGCGGAGGGATTTCCACTCGAACGGTCACATGAACTCATCACAACGCCTCCAGCACGCCGCGGCGACGGCGTCCTGAGCTGCTCGCCTGTTTTCAGCGTGTGACGTCATTCTTTGGTGCTAAATTTATTATAAATAATTCAAATCAAAATCACCTCAGTCTGGATTTCTCATTGACTTTATCTTCATATCAGGCGGCCCCACACGGAGCCCCAAACCACAGGTTGAGAAACTTAAGTTGTGACGCTTTTTTAAATTTTAGGTGAAGTTTTGGTTGTTTTACATGAAGTTTTGTTACTTTCCACGCCATAACGAATTCTATTTCCTCACGGCGACAGGAAGTCATGAACCCGGAACAACACTCCAATGTGTTTAAGAGAGAGAGAGAGAGAGAGAGTATCTGATCATCATGGAGGCACTTTTCTGAAAATATGGAGGCTAGGCTTCTGTCCACCAATCAGATTCAGCGTGTCACAGTCTGGAAGAAGGAAAGTTCTAATATTTATCGCTCCTGCTTCATGTTTTGGAAAATGGTTGACAGTATTGTAATGTGCATGCAGGTTGTATTTATTTGGCTCATACATGGAAAACCAACGGTATGCTCCTTTAAGACGTGGAAGGGATGGACAGAGAGGAAAGACGCTCTTACGTTTCACTTTACCTTAAACAGTCGGAGGATGTTGGCCACCATGATTGACACGGAGCTGGCCGACGCCCCTATGACCCCCACCACCTTATTTGGCTTGGCAAAGATGGGCGTGTCTCCGTTGACACAGCGGGCGTCAGAGCCGTCCCTCTCGATGAGCGCCTGGACGAAGGTGAGCGACTGCTCCAAGGCGTAGGTGTCACGGGAACACGTGTCCAGAATTCTCGCCCCCAGCGTCACATTGGGCAGAAGCTCCGGGTCTTTGTTGATGAGGTCAATGGCGAACAGCATGGCCTCCAGCCGGTGGATACCTTTCTCCTTCTTCAGCTCGCCGCAGGGCACGCCCCTCTCGCCGCGGGCGTGCACGGGGAACAGGCCTCCCAGAACAATGTCACCATCCAGCCGAATGGAGTGGGCGTATTCCTGCTGGGGCTGCTGGGAGTCAGCCATCACAGGCGGCTTTTTGGAGGCGGAGCTTAACGGCCAGCAGCTTTCCAACATCAGCAGAGACAGGAACAAGTGGCTGGAGACAGCAGAGGGCCTTGAATCCCTCGCCATGTTGCAGTCAGGCGAGCAGGACGAAGGACGTGGTCACACGGTGAGAACTGCCCGTTGGGGGGCTCGGTCAGGACGAGAGACCATGAAGTCAGCACGCCTACCAGGATTAACCTCTGGATGCTTGTACGTCAGCCATCCCTGAGCAGAGGCGTGATGGAGGCGGAGCTTCAGGACAATGTCACGTGCAGCTTTGGTCTCACATCCTGCCAGAAACCTGTCAGAGGTTCAGACATGAAAACATCAATAAACACATTTTGTTCTGATATTTTCCCTCTGAAGCTGTTCTACACTCACGCTCCAGTAACGCACCTGTACAGTTTGTCCTGAAGGTGGCGCCAGACAGAAGGTCGTGTTGCCTTCAGTCAAAAGGTTTAGCTTCTGTTCTAAGCGGTCCTGTATTATTTGAGAACCAGCCATTATTTAACTAACAAATTTTGAGCATTAATGGGATTAGCATGTTAGCATCAGGAGCAGCCTGTGGTAAAGCTGTGCTATGTCATATCGCTCATGATAATACCAATATAATTTTTATATGATATCAGTTTGTCAGTCACAGTGTTGATGGTGTGTTGACGTGTTGATGAATTTTCATAACATGCAGGAGAAGAAGAAACTAAACCATCATGTCTGAAAGTAGCAGCTCAGCATCTGATGAATTATTTCCTCTGTTGTCTGGAATGCTTCAGCTACAAGCTAACTGGCTAACAGCTAAAGGTGGAAACACAACAAATTAGCTTCTCCACCTGAAGCAGAAACACCTGGTGAACACCAAGAAAGTCACATGAGGAGGAGAGCCAATCAGATGATTTGATGCACAAAACAAACAGGAAGTGACGCTGACTCATCAAGCATAGCTGGAGCATTAGCTGGCTGTAGTTCCTGTTACAGAACAAGCTAACAGTGGAGTGAAATTAGTTTAGCGGTGACTTTTTGTCTCTAAGATGTGACATCGGTCTAAAAATTAAAAAAGAAGCTTTAAGAGACTTTAAAAAATCTCCACCGGAGATAAAACATCCTGACAAGGAAATATGTTTCAAAGACACTGTGGCGATGTATGACCGTTAGCTTAATGTTAATATTAGCTTAGGGTTAACAGTGTTGCTTATGTTAGCTTAATGTTAACAATGTTAGCTTAGTGTTAACAGTGTTAGCTTAGTGTTAGCAGTGTTAGCTAATGGCATCAGTGACTTTGACAGGTGTGGAATAAAAGAGCAGCAAATACTCCCTCAGTAGTAAATCAATAAAACATGACTTTATTTCGTGTGTGTGTGTGTGTGTGTGTGTGTGTGTGTGTGTGACATGTTTCACACNGTGTGTGTGTGTGTGTGTGTGTGTGTGTGTGTGTGTGTGTGACATGTTTCACACATTCTAACTCATTTGATTGTCCTCCATTTTGTTTGTGTTCATTTTCTACATTGTGGTTTGAGGCTTTCACTTGTTTTACTGTTAACATCTGCTTTAAAATTTAAGCTCATTTTATTTACTGATATTTCTGTTTTATACATGATGAAGACGATGATGAAGACGAGCAGCAACACTTTTTCATTTTACTCACGTTGGTACAGTTTGCAGTACTTTTACTTCTTAAACCACTAATTAGTTAGTGTTATATTGTTCATATTGTTTTGAATTTTAGTTAAAAAGCGATATCGCTCAGCCGTAGCGAGCAGGTTTAAGGTGCGATAAGGATGAATGACAGATGATGTTGTAATAAAGTGAAGATCTTCTCGTCTGCTGATGTTGCAGCATGTTTTTTATTGATCTGACTGAGTTGATATAAATAGGAAGTGATTGTAAGGTGATCGGCTTCTGTTCCAGACACTGACCTTTCTGATGACCTTGGTATAGAATTTTGCCTTGTTAGGGGGCGGGGCCTGAAGACAGTCTGTCAAAGCAGGTACCTACACGGAACACATTCAGGAGATTCATTATGATATTATGACCTAGCTAATCATCAGTTTGTTGTTTGGGATGTAATGAGCTTTGCAGCCTGTAGGGGCGCAAACAGACCGACCAATCAGAGCGCAGCGAGTTCAGCTGCCATGATGTGACTTTACATGGACCAAAATTATCATGATTAGAATGAAAATCATCATGACAGCGATGATGATGATGATGATCATTATATTGATGAAGATGTGATGATAGTGATGAAGATGTAGAGTTCAGAGCGTGCAGTTTGAACCATTTTAAATAAATTGCAGTTTAACAAGAAGTTTTGAACAAACCTGCTATGACTTTGTGTGGATTTATATTAACACTGTAAAAAAATTCAACAATTCACTAATTTTATCTGAATTAAATTCTTTAAAGTCTCAAGTTCAAGTTGGACTCAAACTTCTGTAACTAATTATTTTGTTTAGATTATTTACAAACTTAAAGTTGGAGATGAAATTTCTAAATTTCATGAAAGGACTTGCAATTTTAGCTTCTCAAAATTTTCAGCTTTCTTTGCCATATAAAATTTGTTTTGGGGGAATTTTTTTATGTGACACAAAATCTGAGACACATTTCTATCATGAGTTTACAGTTTGATTTCTGTCCACCAGCCGTCAACACGATTTCCACCTGACCTCACCTGACCCCCTCAGTCACCTGACTTCCTCACCAACAGGACAATTAAAATACAGTTTTATGTTTTGGAAAACGTTTGGCCGTAATATAATGTGTGTGCAGTTGTATCTATTGGACTCAAATATGCAAAATCACCAGTATGGTCCTTTAATTAAAGAGGATCAATAAATGGCTTGGTTATAGTTCATAGTTAAGGAAAACTGAGGGAATATTATTCATGACTTCATTTCTCTTTATGAAACTGGTTCAGAGTCACTTCAAAGACAAAATAATGTGAATTAGGGTTTCTGATGGGAGAATCTGAAGTATATTATGGGATAGAAAATGTCACGGAACTAAAATCCTCATGAAAAATTACACGCAGAGCCCACGCACACTTAGACACACAAGGAAACAAAGCGTGTTTAAGCATTCTGCAACCACAGACACACACTTACTATGCAGCAGTGTTTCACACACACACACACACACACATACACACACACACACACACACACACACACACAAAATCAAAAAATCAAAATCAAAATTCAGATAAATGAAAGAATCAAACTGAGTCTAAACAGACTGATCATTGATTGATTGACTGATTGATTGACTGATTGATTGATTCTGGAACCTGATAAACTCGGTATTTAGGCTCCAAAATGATTAAAAACCAATAGCGACTTTAAAATAATGTTCTGGTTTACTTTACATTTGTTTTAAATTATTCCATTTCCTGTCGGGAAAACGTGTTGAATGTTTGATTTACCTTTTCGCCACATTAACATCTTTATGATGTTTCCCGCTGTTTGGACTCCGACACGTCACGCAAACATCATCGTGTTCCGTTAAATTCCAGAAAACAGCAGCCAAATTCCATCTGAGTTTTCCTGTTTAGACACAAATCAGCATTTTGATCCTGATGTTTGATCCTGATGGAGCAGAAGAGAATTCCAGGAGAAAATTCCTGTTTGCAGGAATCTGGAGTCACCACGTGCAGGTTGGAGCTCCGGATCCGCCTCCTCCCGCCGCTCCGGTCAAAGCGACTGAAGACGTGAGAGCCGATGGAGGGAGGGAGGGAGGGAGGGAGGGATGGAGTGAGGCGCGGTGTCCTGCATCACTTCAGGCTCTGACACTGAATGAATTCCAGCTGATTCCTGCAAAAACACCTGAAAACTTACAGAACCTCAAAAATAATCAGTACCGCAGCTAAATAACTGAAGTATTTATTTTATTATGTTTTATTTATTGAGAAAAAATGTAGTTGCTGAAGCTTCAGAGTTTCAGGTGTTGTTGCGCTGTTTGTCCACTGGGGGCGTCAGACACATCACAGCAGCCTGAAGCCAGAAGAATATGATTTTAAAAAAAAAATTAAAACAAAACTGAACAAAAAAATAAATAAAATCAAATAAGTAAATGACATATGGTATGAGAAACTGAAAAAATAAAAATCATACGAAATTTAACAAAAACAAATTAACAAACCTTTCAAAGCCTCATGCGAAATTCAAACTGTTTTAATATAATTAAATTTTTGTTTGAGCATTTATGCCATCCTCATTATTATTCATTATTATCATTTTCCAATTCTTTATTTCTTTTGTCTTTATTGCTATTGAATTTCATTCTGCACCAGTTGGAAGAAGTGTTCCCCAACCAAATTATGACAACAAAATTTCTGAAAAAAACAAGCAAAAGAGAGCAGGAGATAACGGCCGCTAGGGGGCGCAGTTCTGTCAGATAACGGCCGCTGGGTGCAGTTCTCTCCAAACTGGCAGAAAACCCTAACAGACGTTTTGTTCTCTGTGATGATTATTTATCTCAGCATGTTTCAAATCTCTACAAGCTGATTTGATGAACTGAAACCAGTTTTAGTCTGGAAGGTAGGAAGAACAATTCTAAAACTGATCTAGTAATATATAATAATATATTCTGTGGCATGTTTTGGGAAAGGGCTCGTGGTAACACAACGTGTATGTATGTTTTATTTATTGGGTTCAAACATGCAGGACTGGTGGAATTTTCCTTTAAAGGCTTTGAAGAGAAACTGAATGTAGAAAGTCGAGAAGAATTTTGATTTAAAAAAAAAAAACAAAAACGTTCCAACACCATCAGATTTAACATTCTCCACAAAAAAAGCAAATGGTTTTCAGTTGAAAGGTTGGATCTGTAGCCATTTATAAAAAGAAATATCTGAGAAATTAAATTTTATATTTTGACTTTAATATTAGACTCACATCTCTGCTTTATTCTCATACATGAACAAGTTTAGAATGTTCCTGCAGAACAAAAAGGATTAAATATTCCATTAGTTGGTATGGATGTTGTGATTCCACATGACTTCAGAACCACCTACAGATCAATACGTTGATGCATTGATTAGCAGCAGAGATGTATGTGTGTGTGTGTGTAACGTTAAGTAAACTCCCCCTTTGATGATCAAATCACATGGATACTGTTAAAGGTGGAAACATCAATTTTAGCTAAGACATGTTCAGATGAACATGTGTTCAGGTTGGCATGTTCTTGTATGTTCTCAGCATGTTCAGCATGTGAAGGCAGCATGTCTTCTTCACATCATGTGTCATACATGTGGTTTTCCACACGTTGTCTCTACATCAGATTCAGCTTCTGCTGTCAGTTTTCTTCTTCATGGATCAGATGATGCTATGACAGGAAAGGATCCACATTCATCTTTGTTACTCTGATTTACTTTGATAGAAACTACTTCCTGTTTGTGGTTTCTGTCTGACCAATCAGCAGAGAGAGTGATGTCACATGACTTTAGCTGATATATTTTGGTTTGAGGGAATTGTTTGTGAAATTGAACCAAACCAACAATTTAGTTCCTGATTCAGACCAGAACAAATGATCTACAAAAATGCTCTAAAATATATTGATTATTCTCGTATCCTTTTTATTTTTATCATTGAACACATCGCAGATTCACAACTTATCAATCAACCCCTGCAAACCCTCCAACCACTTTCCAACTTAACTCAAAGTGTATTTAGAGCAGAGCGCCCCCTCTGGTACCTGCAGGATCTGCAGTTTGTAGAACAGAACATGTTGAGATTTCAGCAGGACATCTCCATGGCAACAGAGATTAATTAACCCTGATGTCACTATGATAATTAAGACTTTAGAAAAAAGATTTAATGTTCCTAAAGGGGAGAGACAGACATATTTATGTTTAGACTGATAAATAGATTGATTGATGCAATTTGTCATAAAAATAATTTGTGAATCTTATTTTATTTATTCAACAAACAAAAACACACTAACTGCTACAATCAGCTGATCTGATTATTAAATGATTATTTGGTTACAGATTGAGTTTGCTCCGCCCTCCAGCTACAGCCAGCCAATCAAAACTGACTTTGAAAATGACATCATGAGATCATCTGCGTTTGTCACGTCCAGCCTGACGAAACGTTTTCAAAAATCTGAATTAAAATGAAAAATGTACATTCTACTTTTTGATCTGAACTGAAACGTTAAAGTTTCATAGCTACAATTCAACTGAGAAAAAAAACAAATCAATGAACTGATCTTTGACCCCAGTGTGGTCACATGACCCTGGCATGACTGACAGGTGTCTGGAAGCTGTAGCAAAGTTTTTGTTTTTTTTTGAGGTTTGATAATACTAAACTATTATTGACAAAGTTCTTTAACATACATCATTTTTTCAAAGATGATTTAAACGAACACACATGGATTCTGGTCTTCATCTAAAAAAAATAAACATTCTCACAACGTTTTTATAACAGAACAGAAACTTTCTGTTTTCTTAACAACAAAATCAATTAATCACCCTTAAAATTTTAATCAATATTTTTCCAGATGTATGTTTTGTATTAAAGCTGCTTTTTGTTTAACATGGATGCAGACGTGACGGAACTGCAGCCAAAAAGCCGCAGAGGTCAAAGTTCAGAGCCGCATCTCAGAGATACGTGGTCGCACATCGCTCAACACTTCAAACATAATTTAAGATGTAAATACACCTTCATCGCCGATTGGAAAGCAAAGAGGAGGCGGGGGGGAGAGAGAGAGAGAGTCAGAGAGAGAGAGAGGGGGAGAGAAAGAGAGAGAGAAAGAGAGGAGAGAGANTAGAGTCAGAGAGAGAGAGGGAGAGGGAGAGAAAGAGAGAGAGAGAAATTGTCAGAGGAGAAGTAGCAGCACATATATGATTCCTCCATGATGGATTATAAAGACAAAGAGCTCCAATGCTAGATCAAAGCACCTGATTGGCTACAATCATTCACTGATAATTTCTGCATCAATCAAAAGTACCAGAAGACAAACTTTATGACTTTTTGTTTTCTGGCTCTGCATTTTAAAATCATCTCAGTGTCCACAGACAGATGAGTAAAACCAGGACTCCTTCCTGACATGGCGAGTCGTGACCCTTAACCTTGACGTGGCGAGTCCTGCTGAGTCTCAGGTGAAGGACGTGATGAACGTGCTCAGCAGGGACATTAGCAGCAGCTGGACTCTGGACTCCAGCAGGGACAGGAAGTAACGGATGCTACAGGTCTACATTGCACAAGGATTTGAGAGATCCTCGAACACCAGAGATTCTTCGATCCCTCGTGCAAACAGCTTGATCAACTGGCAATGCACTCTGGGAAAAAAATAAAGGAGACAGTTTCTTGAAAAGAAATCCAGACAAACTGACATCTGGACATCTGCTGATCGTCTCCGACCAGAACCACCATCTGCATGTCTAGTTCAGTTTGAGACTCTTAATCTCAGAAGGACATTTTTAAACAGCTAAGCTAACATCACTTTAAGCTAGTTTAGCGCTAGTTGTTAGCATGCCTGAAGCTAAAGCCTCCTGCAGCGTAAGTAGCTGTTGTTTTCGCTCATTCTGCGACATTAAAAACAAAACATTATTTTAAATACAAAATCTGTCCGAGACAACACGACAATAAAACTTAAATCTTAGTGTCCGACGTATTTTTAAGAGCTTTGAAAGATGGATTCAAGACTTTTCTAACGACAAATAAAGCTTTTTAACGACAAGGCCTTGTTTTAAGATAAAGACATTTCCAGACTTTTAAAGGATCTGCAGACATTCTGTAGAACACAAAGAGCTCAGAGCCTCAGCCAGAAAAAACCCACACTAAGAAAAAATAAACCATTTTTCCATCATTTGTGACCCATTTTATGCATGTGGAATCCAAAGCTTCTACAGCAGAGCAGCATTCTGAGAGTTCAATGTGAGGAAAATCTCCGACACGCTGCTGCCGAGCAGAAATGAGTTTCATCATCCTGATTTCACCAAAAACTGTAAAAGTTCGTTGAGACCAAAGAAGCTAAAAGGAAAAAGAATTCATCAGGTGAGCAGAAACACTCCAGTGGGATGTTCATGTTGCTCTCTGTCTGCAGGAAGTTGTTAGCTAACATGTTAGCCTGACAAACCTGAAATGTTTCTGCATTTGGAGATTTTTTTTCTGCACCTAGTGACCAGTTACTGATTCCTGCAGCTGCAAACTCAGTGACTTTGCTTTGATTCTGAGACATTTTGAATAAACGTGAGTGACGCGTCATTCCCGGAGGGCGTTAAATACCTGACATCAATGGCGGCGTGGGGGAGGATCTCGCCGTCGCAGTTCCAGCTGCTGTAGGCGGGCCTGCAGCTGCAGGCTGGGTGGTGGCGGCAGATGTGGGAGAAGATCTGGCGGCTCTTGGCGTTCTCCTGCAGGTCTAGCTCCAAGTCCGAGTCGCTCAGGCAGTGATGTGGCGTGAAGCGGAAACGCCGAACACGGTGGACTTCGACAAAGGTCAAGTCAAACTGCTCAGAGAGCAAAATAACTGTTATCCAACATCTGTTTGATGTCTGAGGAAAATAAAAGCACCAGTAAATAAAAATCAAAGAATCAGATCATTTTTACGCCTGAAAGTCGATTCACGTGTCACGTCAGACGTGTTGTAAGTAGAATTACATCCTCTCAGATATGTGTTTGGTCATATTCATATTCAGCCAAAAACGTTAAAGTTTTTATCCCAGTTTCATAGAAATCAAAAAATCTACGGAGGCTGATTTAACTTCAGCCGTTAAAGGTGATTAAATTAAAAACTAAACAGCTGGATTTTCTATGCCTGGCTCACAACTTATCAATCAACGTTGGCAAGCCTCACCTGGTCGTCTTTGCTGGTGTGTCGGAGCAGGTGTCTGAGGAAGTTGAAGCGGGAACACTTCTGGACCAGGATGAGGTCGGTGGTGCCGTCGGCCAGGTGAGCAGCAGGTGAGAGGCCTTTGGGGCTGCGAGGACACGCGCAGCTCATGCTAGCAGCGTTTATGGCCAGAAACTTCCCACGGATCCACTTCCACTCCGCCTCGCCGTCTGCACGGACACGAGAACGAGTCTGCTAACAGAAAACGATCCTGGAAACATGAAATCTGGATCGCCGTCAGGCCGCGATGCTGAGACGCAAACACAACGTGTGAATGTGAAATCCTGACAGATCAATAAAAGAAAACCATCACAGCTTCATTATTTCACACAAGTCGAGTTGAAGCAGAATACGTACTGTGTTCATTGCGGTTAACGGCAGAATAACACGTTCTAATGTTTTATATTTATAGGAAAGCTGCTTGTTGGGAGTTGTGAGAATCTGAAGTCGTGTTTCGGACTCACCGCCGCCCGTCGCTTCGTCCTGCCGGGATTTCTGCTGACAAACAGAACATCTGGAAACAAGCAAAGCAGGAACGTGAACTTTAACTCAAACAGCCAAACATCAGGCTAAGAAGCAGCGTCGCAATAAAACACCGTGAAGCCTCTCTCACTTTAATCAGAGCGTCGTTATCACGTTAACGACACGCCGTAGTCAGGTGTGTTTCAGCTAAATATGCAGATCAGCGTGTTAATGAGCTGCTTCATGTTTATCCTGATTATTCTGCTGCTACAGAGAAACGACACGTTAAACCAGCAGAGAAACACAAACTCTGATTTACAGCTCCGTGTTTTAACGTACGGACACGAAGACGACAGGTAAATCTCCGTGTGCGTGTGTGTGTGTGTGCAGGGCGTGAATAAATTAAGAGAACGTGTGAGATCAGATTTAAACAAACTGATCAGCTGAGTGTTTTAATCAGACTGAAACTCGTCTTCATGTTAGCATGTCAGTGTGTTTAATGAATCACTTCCTGTCATGTAAATAAGGAAGTACTGCAGGTAAATAATAAAAGATGCTAACAGACGTTTATGAATGAGGGTACGTGGCTGCGTGATGATATTTGCGCGTATTGACATGTTAAATCTCATCTGAACTTAAATGAAAACAGATTTATCATTTTACGGGATCGTTCTCACCCAGATCGACACCTGGCGGCGTCCCGTGGCGTTCCCGTAACGCCGGCGGCCGGCAGGAAGGAAACGGTTCCTTCATAGTGATGATGAGTCAGGAACGTCTTCAGACCTGCAGGGGGCGCAAATGGTTAGCATAATGCTAACGCTAACACACACCTGCTGTTTGAGTACACATTCAGTAATACACAATAACACACAATCAATAACACACAATAACATATATTCAATAACACACAATGAATAACACAAGAACATACACACAATAACACACAATCAGTAACAATCAATAACACGCTGTTGTCACAGTGTATTTAGCATAATAATAATAATTATCTCAGGTGTATGTTTTGGTTTCTTACCTGAGAAGTCGTACCTGGCCGGTCCCATCCACCTCTTCCTCTCGCTGTCAGTCAGCACGTCGCCATAGAAACCGTATCCCAGCAGAGAGATGGAGTATCTGAGGAAGGTGTTGTCATGGTGAACGGAGCAGACGTCCATCGGCTGGGAGTCGCCTGATGACAAACAACAACATCACACACAAAATACAACCCGTGTGCGTGTGCATGTGTGTGTGTGTGTGTGTGTGTGTGAGTGGAGCCTCACCCACTATGATGTGCAGTGCAGAGGTCACGGAGTCGTTGGTTCCCACGGTAGCAAAGCAGATACAGTCTGTGGAACCTGAACAAACACTTTGTCTGTCAGAGCTACAAGATCAATAATCGATCATTAATTCATCCGTTGAATTTCAGCAACCGATTAATTCGTCATTTCTTCAGGAGAAAATCCTCATCTCTGATTGGCCGTCAGAAGAGCGTGCTGCAGGCGTGAGTTTGGAATAATCTGTACGTTATTTCATCACGCGTCAGTTTTTAGTTTCCATGAACTTCATCGTTTTTGTGTCTGAACCAGGCGTGTCGCGATATACCGGTATTAACCGGTATTAACCGTGATATTTAAAAAAATTAAATACTGATATCATGTTAATAACACACATGATATTATCATGTAAATAATCCAACACCTCTTTAATCAATTCCGTTTCTTTCCATTCTCGCTTTGTCTCCCTCCCCAACGCCACACACACACGCACACCTCTGCTGCTAATCAATCAGTGCATCAATACATCAGCATATTGATCTGTAGGCGTGTCAGACCAGACGTCTTGTTTTGTCTGGTCGTAGATTCAGACTCGTTCTGACGAATCGGACGAGCGAAGAAACAAACTTTATAATTATTAAATTATAATGAATCGTCAATTAGAAAACTTTCAGTAAATGAAATGGTGCATTAATAACCGGTAATGATTAAGAAGGCGTGGCGTGTTACGGTAAGTCACCAGGTGTGTTTCTGACCTGCAGGTATGATTCCGATGCGAAGCGAACACGGAAGCAGCGACTCATCAGGACCTTTGGGATTCACGCCGCCGTCACGCTGCGTCCTCCAAACCAAACCGTGGACGATCTCACTGAACATGCCATCCCCTCCCACACACACCACGCTGAGCCAGGGGTCAAAGGTCAAAGAGCCACAAAGAGTCAAATGCATCTTTATTAGCTTACAAAATAAAATCAGTTTATTTAAATTGTTGAGCAACAAAAATGACAATGTTTTGTTGTTTGTGGTGCTTTTATTTTGGCGGTTCATGAAAGAATAGCACGCTGTTAGGAGAGTCAGACTCACCCATCATATTTATTTAGCTCCGCCTCTTCCCTCAGATGATCCCTGGCATGATTGGCATACTGTGTCACTATGGCAACAGAGACAGCAATTGGAGATAAGAGACAAACGGTTTCAGGTTTATGTCCGATGAAGAGGGACAGGAAGTGATGCGGAACGTACCGATGACATGCGTGGAGACGCCAGCATGGGCAAACAGTGGGGCGACTTCCTGCTCGTAGATACGTTTTCCCTGCCGCTTCCCGCCGTACGGGTTGATGTAGACGAGCAGCTGCTTCGGTCTGCAGCCTGAAAACAACAACACACCGTTAACGGCAAAATAAGCTCGTTAATTTAGACTCGTTAAGACATTTTCAGTACGTCACACACACACAGAATTCATGCAGGTGTGTGTGTGTGTATATGTGTGTGTGTGTGTGTGTGTGACGGCGTTATCACAGCTCGTACTGAGCGCTGTCAGCTGCTCTCTGATGGCGTTGATCCAGCGTTGACACAGCGTTTTCTCTGGACAAACAAAGGTGACCTCAGCACACCTCCAGCGGTGCCGCCGACACCTTTTAACGTACGAGACTGAGACACACAAACACAACACTGATCAACAACCACTGATCAATAAAAACACTGATCAGTTAACATGATCAAACAGGAAGTAGGCTGTTAGCTTAATTAGCTGTTATCATGCCTCTAACTGGTCGATGCACATGTCAATCAAAGTCACGTAGAGCCAGGAGTCTTTTCCGCTCATGTGGGCGGAGCAAGAGCAGTGAAGCCCCGCCTCCATCTTGTCCTAATTTGTTTATTGTTTGTTTACCGGTGAAGCCCCGCCTCCCATCCTGTCCTGTTCGTTTGTCTTTGCTCTTCGTCCAGCTGCTGTCGTCCGTCTGTCGGATGATGTCATCATCTTCTTCCTCTGTGACAGAAATAATCTCTGACAGCAACACGCTGTGACACACACCTGAACAAACAAACAAACAAATTGTTAAATTTGTAATTAAGAAGGAAAGTCTCATGGTTCCTACGTGACGGATTATAACGGTGACAAACGGCTGGTACTTCCTGTCTCTGGGGTTTAGGGACATTCCTGTCCCGTAAAGTGGAAAAATCTATGCGACTTTTATGAAGACGAGAAAGAAGACTCAACGAGGAAGTGGGCAGAGCTAAAGAGACATACTGCAGTGTTTGTCCTTGCTGTCATATTTCTTGAAACTCAGACAAAAGAGACAAACATTCCTGATGCTTGTCGTGCGTCATGAACGCAACAGGAATACCAGGAAACGCGTCTGCGTCACGTCTACGCTACGCTGTTAGCGCTGCTGCTAACTCAACAACGCCACAAAGGATTTCATGGCATAGCAAAGGGTTGTAACCATGGATACAGATGAGACACAAATTAAAACCACACCCACTCTCACACCTCAGCACACCTTCAACATACGACATTCAACATCTAATGGATAGATTCAAAAAAAAAAAAAAATCNAAAAAAAAAAAAAAATCAGACAGAAAACTGGACCAAACAGACCAGATCCAGATACTGATCAGGATCCAGATACTGATCAGGCATCTCGCGTTTATGTACTATTTTATCATTATAACAATATTAACCAGAAACTGAAATCTTTTTGTCATTCAACATTACTCCTCATTGTTTTAAATGAAAAAAAAATCCATATTTAAAGATTTTTACCTTAAAGAATTTAAATCATCATAAAATAAATGCTGATTCTATGTTCGTGTTAAATAAATAATAACTTCAATCCAAGTCTGATTAATTCATTTGATGGCTAAATTTCATTTGAGGTTTTAAAAGCACGTTTTTGTGTTTTGGAGGAAGTGGAACTTTTAAAAACATTTTTATTCTAATAGATGTAATTTTTGAAAGTGTCTGAGATTAAATGTCTTGTTAAACCAGGATTCATTGAATTGATCAAGTTTTCCCTCAAAAATGTATTATTGCATTTTTTTGACCAGAACATAAACATAATAAATGTTCATATTTTATAGTTGAGGTGTTTGTGTGAAAATTAGCTTTAATTAATTGAATAAATGCAGCTGGGATTCTTTGTCACTTTGCTGTTTTATTTCTCAGAGAAATCTAAAGTATTTAGAATTAAACTTCTCATGTTTTTTTTTTTATTATCGATGCTTGACCAGATATTCAACAAAAACTCAAGCTTCCTGTCTTTCTGTCCGTTTTTTTTCTGTCTTTTTGTCTTTCTGTCTTCTGTTCATCAAAGTAGCGGATGTCGCGTTTTAAAGGCGCACGCGCACGCACGCACACACACACACACACAAATAAAATAAATACACAAATAAATAAACAAACCAGTTCTTACCGGATCTGAAGGAATAAACCGGACCGGAGCTCCGTCTCTTCCAGCTCAGCAGCAGGCGGGTCAGGCTCGCTTCGTACGCCGCCTTCCTGACGCGCAGCTCGGACAGCAGCAGCAGCCTGTTCGGCTTCTCCATCGCTGCCCGACACGGAGCAGCAGCGGCCCGGGGACGGTTACCTCAGCCCGGCCATGTTTCTGCCTGTGCCTCCGTCCGTCCGGAGCGGCTCCACCGACCCAACAAACAAACACACAAAGAAACACACAAAGAAACACACACTAATAAACAGCAGCACCAATTTCTGAAGCCTCGTGGTGCGTTCAGGTGCCTGCAGAATTGTTGGAGTTCTGGGACGTTTCAGCAGGTTTTCATTTTTATGATGTAAAGATGGATAAACAGACAAATAATTGTTAAAGCAGCATGTCATACAAGTCAGAAACATCAGGTATAAATGTTCAGTTATAAAGTGAAAAATTTTAACATGAATCATGAAATATTAACATAAGAGAATCAATGAAAACAACTTGAACCTTTTCTAATTAGATAAATAAATAGGTCAGATGAACTAGCACTCTAACCGTAGATGTGAATGAGTTTATCTGTTTTGTGATTGGCTGATGATTTGTCCAGGTGTACCTGCTTCTCACCCAATGCCCTGTGGGATAGGCTCCAGCTAATTAGCCTTAATTAGCATGAGCTCAGTCTACCTTAGGTTTAATTAGCCTTAGCTCAGCTATGTCTGTGCTTGGTTTAGTTAGCATTAGTTCAGTCTATGTCTATGCTAGGTTTAGTTAGCCTTAGCTCAGCCTAGTTGTCACTAGTTAGCAGCGTGAGTGTAACGTAGCCTGGTGGGGCTAATTTATCTGTCAGGCTCTTTTTCATTCTCACATGACTTTCTTACTAATTGACTTCTTTTTGGAGTCGTGGACGCTCCTCACACTCCTGTGAGTGTGTTTGGGTCCTGAAGCTCGGCTGTGACCAGAAGTGGCTTCAGACCCTGGTNCACTCCTGTGAGTGTGTTTGGGTCCTGAAGCTCGGCTGTGACCAGAAGTGGCTTCAGACCCTGGTGATGTACCTGGTGGTGTCTGCGGGGCGCCCAGCTGGCTCCTCCCCTTTAGGACTCATCCGTGAGGGTGGAGAGGAGGGAAGGATGAGAGGAGAGGAGAGAAGGAGAGGAGGAGAATGCTTTGGGACGCACCTTTTAGGTTTTGATGAGTGCCACATGCTGAGATGTTTTACTTGAGTTTCCGCAGAAACAAACAATTTCATTGGCTGTTTCTTTGTTCTGTTATAATATAATCATACTACTAATAATTAAAATGACAATCTATGACTAACATATAAACAGTAAAAGTTTTATTTTGCTTTTGTTTATTTTTTAAAGTTTATATTTTTACAGGTTTTACTTCTTTTTTGTAGGACTGATGCTGAATTTTACGACTAAAATGCTTGTATTGTTTTATCTAGTTCAACGTCTTCAATTTAAATCTCTTTATAATTTTTATAATCTTAATATTTTTACATTTTAATTTGCCTAAAAACCTGATCTGTGTGGATCATTTCTGCTGCCATCACGTGGCTACAGGAGGTACTACACAACAACCAAAGCAAAAACAAGTTTTAAACCTGACTTTATTTAAACTATTAAATCACATTTGACAGCAAAGATTATAAACTTTACACCAATTGGTACAAAGATACTGTTTTATAAAATCATGAATGAATCAGCACAGAAACAGACAGAGTACAACAGAAAATTACAGACAGGAAGTTTACCAGTTACAAAACACAAAACTAAATCTGAATGAGGCAACATGGCATCAACATGGCAACACATATGATAACAACCAGGCCATATGCAGACACACACCAATAACACTCTGACATGTCGCACAGCACATTTTCACCAACGTGAATGAGTTCTGATCTGGTTCACAAACCTAATTTGGAACCGTTTGGGGCATTTCAACCAAAACTAACGTGGTTCAGTACCAAAAATGTTGGTTCTCATTTAGAACCATGAAATAGCAGGACCTGAAGTGTGGACCGTGATGACATCATAAGTGGGCGTGTCTTATTCTACCTCGGTGAGTGTGTGTATGTGTGTGTGTTTGGCTCATGTAACTCTGCTGGTGGATGAACGACAAACTGTGGAAATGTGACTGGTTCACTAGATGGCACGTTGGTTCCACAGATACCCAAAGGAACCGGTTCCAGAACCAGAAGGTTTTTTTGGTGGAAAAGCACTAATAGTTTATTTTTTGTAATCGTGAGAAGTTCAGAGCTGATTTGAACCTGTTTATTAATCTTATAACATTTGACAGAAAAACTGATAAACCATCCAATCACAGCACGACCTTTACCACCTGAGTCAGACGCCATCTTCAGACGACCTGCGCCTGATTCAGGAAATTTGTTTTCCGACTCTTTAGAGATTCTCTTTCTGCACACATTCGAGTGCGTGAAGAGGCTGAAAACCATCCCGCACATGGACAGAGGCGGAGCTTCTGCTACATGACGCGAAGCTAACGTTTTGTGTTCGGTTCTTTTAGAACGTTATTAAAACAAACCGAAAACAAACCATCGTCGCATTTCTTAGAAACTCTTTGTGATGCTTCTTTGGTTTCATGTTGACGTGTTTCATTTGGTGTGATTATCCTAACATTTGATTCGTATGATTTATGGAACAAAATGTTTCCTGTAAGCGGCTTGGTCACAGTGTAGCTACGTAGCCTATGTAGCTACGTAGGTCTAATAAACACCGCCTGCAGTCTACTTGCTGAACATGCTTATTTATGTTGCTAACATAGTTCTGGATGTTTGGTTTTTTGCTGCCTGCAATTGTAATACTTTCAAAAAATCTCATAAACTCAAATGTTTATGGTGAAGAATCCTCTAAAACCACTAAACTCCCTTCAGTAAGTACGCAAACGCCAAAAGACCCCACAGACCTTTACAAGAACCCCGTAACCCTCTTCATAAAACAGAAAATCTCTCAAGAACACATGAAACCCAAAAACTTTGTAAAACCCTGAATAGTTTCAATCCTTTAAAAATACCACAAACCCTGAAGAACCTTTACAAAGGATCTGCTGATCAGAGACCTCCATCAGCAGATCCTGGAACACTTCTGAGAACCTCTGAAACCTTTTCAAGAAGCACTCAAGAAATCGCGGATGGTGTCGTAACGTAAAAATGGAATCATCAGTCCAGGAAAATAATCAGAGAAATTTCTTCCACGCTTGACGTGTCGGAATCTGTTTGTATCAGGACAAACAGGAAATGTCAGCATGAGAAATTCTGCTGGATGGTTTTGGATAAACAGGAAGTGAAGAAGTAGGATGGAGAACCAGCCTCCATCTTACACACACACACACACACACACACACACTTCCTGTGTCCTCCTGAAGGCGGCAGGCGCTTTGGACAGCTTAGATCTCTATATCAGCAACAATCTTCATATACTGTGAGTAAATAGCATCAAACGCTTCGTCCCTGTGAACCATAGCACCAAAGACTAAAGGCTGAGAGACAGACAGGCAGAGAAACAGAGACAGACAGAGAGAGAGAGATTTTATTAAATGTCCACCTGAGGAAAAACTCACAAACAAGTTTTGATTGATGAGCCAAAGTTGCTGCTTATTGTGAATGGGAGGGTTGTTTGTTTGTTTGTTTGTTTGTATGATGAGACAAGAACTGATGGAATGTTAGACAGCTTCTACAGCTACATGACAGCTACTGAAAAGTTTTAATCTTTCAGTAGAAATTATGTCGCATTCATCATATTTTCATGTTTAAATCCATCACTAGGGAAAAAAACAAAAATAAATAAATCCACTACTAAAAGGAAAAAAAAGTTTAAATTCATCAATAGGGAAAAAAATAAAAATAAATAAATCCACTACTAAGAGAAAAAAAAAAAGTTTAAATTCATCACTGGGGGAAAAAAATAATTAAAAAAAAGTTTAAATCCACCACTAGGGGAGATCACCAGCAGCCTCTCAGTTCAGAGCAGTGTGGACGTCCAATCAGGACGTGAAAAATGTGACGTTTTCTAAAGGACGTGAAACGATGCATCTCTTAGCAAAAAATATAAATAAATAAATAAATAAATCACACACGTGTGAGTGAATGTGCACATATGAACGGATATCAATGGGATCTGTGTGGCAACGCCCCCTATTGTAGAGGCTATGCCCCCTTTTGTAGATGCCACGCCCTCATGTGGTGGAGACCACGCCCCCTGTGGTTGAGCTCTTACCTTCTGAGTGGATGGCGTTGCTATGGAGATACCCATCCCAGATCCAGGCAGCACAGATAAGACTTTATACTGTGAGGAGGAGACGACATTTTTCAGTCTCTTTATTTCAGGGGACTTCATGTGTGAGGGTTGACTGATAAGTTCTGAGCCTTGGGGACAGGTGTTAGACTTTTTGTTTTCCAGCTGATATGACATCAGGTTAAAATCTGATGTCATCAAAACCTTTTTTCATGTTTATGAAGAGCTTAAAGCCAAATCAGGTGAAACTTATTTAAAGCCACAATCATAAATAGCAGCCAGCAGGTCCACAATCACTGCAAAAAGTTTAAAGTCTGAATTTTAGATGGTACGAATGTAGTGAAAAAATAATCACAATTTCATGGTTTCATGATTATTTATAATGTAATTCACAAAAAAAAAAAACAAATGATGTCAGCATGAACATTTTTCTGTGTTCCTGTAAGTAAAAATAATTAAAATGAGGGTTTTTTTTTTTTTTTTAAATCAAATAGCCACAGACCATAAAAATTAACTTAAATAAAATTAGATTTGAGATTTAAGACATGAGCTATCATAAGATTTAATGATTTTATACAATGAACTAAAATATTGGTCAACTATCAATTTAATTCTTACAGTTTATTATTTGGCAAAGTCAATTTATACTGACCTGCTCAGTAAAAATGAAGGAACTGGAAATTTCCTGATAATTTAGTTGGTCATTTTTGATAGTAAATTCTTATGGTTTACACATTGTGGTGTTTTATAATCACGACTAATAGTAAAAACTTTTTAAACTCAAAATCCTTAAACTGCATGTTGGTCTAGTTTGTCCGTTTTGTTAAGTTAGAATGAAAAACGCCTCCGGAACTATCATGGCTCAGAACTTATCAGTCAACCCTCTGAACAGAACAGGAAGTAAAACGGAGCCTTCGTACCTTCTGGATGTCGGTGATGTCGAGCAGTTTGATCACTTTGTTCTTCTTATAGGAGCTCGATCTGGAGCTGGAGCTCTCAAAGCACAGGTAACTAACGAGGTGAGAGAGACGCTCGTTAAAACCATGGAAAAAACAACAACAACAACAACAACAACACATCAAAACAAAAACAACCAGCAAAACAAAACAACAACCAAAACATCAAAACAAAAAACAACAACAAAAACAACCAGCAAAACAATAAAAACAAAAAACAACAACACAACAAAACAACAAAAACAACCAGCAAAACAAAACAACAACAAAAACAACATCAAAACAATAAAAACAAAAAACAACAACAAAAACAACCAGCAAAACAAAACAACAACCACAACATCAAAACAATAAAAACAAAAAACAACAACAACACAACAAAACAACAAAAACAAAACAAAAACAACCAGCAAAACAACAACTAAAACATAAAAACAAAAAAAACAACCAGCAAAACAAAACAACAACCAAAACATCAAAACAAAACAAAAAACAACAAAACAACAAACACAAAACAAAAACAACCAGCAAAACAAAACAACAAACACAACATCAAAACAATAAAAACAAAAAACAACAACAACACAACAACACAACAAAACAACAAAAACAACCAGCAAAACAAAAACAACCAGCAAAACAAAACAACCAAAACATCAAAACAAAACAAAAAACAACAAAAACAACCAGCAAAACATCAAAACAAAACAAAAAACAACAACAAAACAACAACAAAAACAACCAGCAAAACAAAACAACAACCACAACATCAAAACAATAAAAACAAAAAACAACAACACAACAAAACAACAAAAACAAAACAAAACAACCAGCAAAACAACAACTAAAACATAAAAACAAAAAAAAACAACAAAAACAATCAGCAAAACAAAACAACAACCAAAACATCAAAACAAAACAACAAAAACAACCAGCAAAACAAAACAACAACCACAACATCAAAACAAAAATCCAAAAAACAACACAACAAAACAACAAAAACAAAACAACACATCAAAACAAAAACAACCAGCAAAACAAAACAATAACTAAAACATCAAAACAAAAAACAACAAAACAACAAAAACAACCAGCAAAACAAAACAACAACCAAAATATCAAAACAAAACACAAAACTACAACAAAAACAAAACAAAAACAACCAGCAAAACAAAACAGCAACTAAAACATAAAAATAAAAAAAACAACAAAAACAACCAGCAAAACAAAACAACAACAAAAACAACCAGCAAAACAAAACATCAAAACAAAAAACAACAACACAATAAAATAACAACAAAACAAGAAAAACAAAACAAAAACAAAAACATCAAAACCAAAACCAACAACAACAAAACAAAAAACAAAACTAAAACAAAACAACAACAACACAATCACCAGCAGGAAATTTGACGCATGAATCAGGTTTACTGTCATTAAAAGGTCAAAGAGTCAAAGGTCAAAAGAAGAAAAAGAAGCTTTAAGTCTTAAACTCCGCCCATGATACAACATCCTGCCAAAAAATACTTTTCAATGTATGAACAGTGTTAGCTTAGCCGCTAACACTTCAGGCGAGGTGTATGTGTGTGTGTGTGTGTGTGTGTGTGTGTGTGTGTGTGTGAGACATATGTTGTCCCATTGTTACTGTTTACATTTGCACTATAAAATTAAAATATATTATTTTGAAGTTTAAAAAGTATTTTTTCTCAGTGCTAATGCTAATGCTAGGTGCTCATGCTAAAGCTCAGTGCTAAAGCTAATGCTCAGTGCTAACACTAAAGCTCAGTGCTAAAGCTAATGCTCAGTGCTAATACTAAAGCTCAGTGCTAAAGCTAATGCTCAGTGCTAATACTAAAGCTCGGTGCTAATGCTGAAGACAGCATAGTGGTGATGCGCACGTAACTGATTAGAAGAAGCTTTTCAAAGTAAAAGCCCTCTACAACAGTGAGTTTTTATCGTTGTGTTATTTATGGAAAAGAAGCCCCGCCCACATGTTCTTAGAATACCGATAACAACATACGTATTACTATTAGAAAGCAGTATAAATAAACAAACTAAAAGCCCATTTCGTAATAAAAACAGCTTCGTTTGTGGTCCTTTTTTCTGATTTTAATGAAACAAAATGAGTCACAAACTTCGTGAACTTACTTCTCAGTGACGTAGAGAAATCCGTTTCGGATGTACTCTGTTGGCGTCTTCCTGTCTCTGTTGATTAGGCAGCAGCGCCAGCCATTCTCACCTGCTGAGGCATGATGAAGATGACGAAAACAACAACAACAACAACGACATGTTAAGAACAAAGATAACATGTGACTGACAGATCAGCAACAACATGTCTCCACCTGCCAGGGGACGCTCTGTCTCCGGCAGACCGAAAACTTCGTGGAACGTTCCTTTCCTGGTGCTGTAGGTTCGTCCTCCATCTTCCTCCCGGCTGACGCCCAGAGCAGATCCGGTGGCGCTGGAGAGGGATGCTGCAGGACCCTGAAGGACGGGGGACGGGGACGGGGGACGTAAAAGACTAATGAGCACCAGTCAATGAAAAATTAATAAATAATATAAACGATGAACATTAATGAGATTTGTTCTCTGGATCAAAGAGATGGACAAGTGAGATCAACAGTTAGGCCACGCCTCCAGAAAGACAGCCGATAAAAAAAAACAAAAAAAACCTGTCAGTGCTACTGAGCAGTCAGTCTGTCAGCAGATTAGAACAGATTTACCCAGATTAACACATTTTGACAACATTTATCAGAAATTAACATATAATAATACAGATTAACACAGATTATTACAAATAATCCCATATTAACCAGATTAATATGGATTATCACAGTTTAATTACTGTAGATTAACACAAATTATCACTGAATCCACACAATCCAACAATATTAATGCTAACTAAACAATAAGATAAACAAAATGCTAAACAGCTAACAACAAACTACACAACTAACTAAACAACACACTACGCAAGAAGCTAAACAACAAAGTAAACAACTAACTACACACCAAACTACACAACTAACCCTAACAAACTACACACCAAATACCAAACTACACAACCACTGACTTCTACATTAGCTTATCTATCTCTCAAAACACACACACACACACACACACGCACACACACACACACACGCATGTCCTACCTTTTTGCAGCCAGAGAGCTGACAGAGAAAAACACAACAGGACTTAAGCAGAATCCAGTCCAGAGTTTAAACCAGTCTGAATCCAGTCCAGAATTTATTTAAACCAGTCTGAATCCAGTTTAAAGTTTAAACTGGTCTGAAACCAGTCCAGAGTTTAAACCAGTCTGAATCCAGTCCAGAATTTATTTAAACTGGTCTGTGCTGTTCTCAGATTCTTACCACAAGTGGGGCACAAACACAAGAGGCTGTAGCATCACATGACCAGCTCTCATTGTTCATAGGTTTCTTTTTAGGTGTCTAATGTTGGGCTCAGAACTTATCAGTCATCCCTGGTCTGAAGGGGAAAGCATTACTAACCCGCCTGGATGGCGTGGCGCCGCCACGCTCCTTCAGCTGCAGGTCGGTGGGTAAACGGGTCCAGACGACGTAGGGCGTGTCGTAGCGCAGCCTCAGCTTGTGGCAGCTCTTAAAGATGAAGTTGATGATGAAGAACTTGATGCCGGCGTACACAGCTGACAGGAAGAGCAGCACAGCGGTCACATGTACGCTGCATGTTATCAGAACATACATGTATATACAACACGCGAGGTGTAGTTTGTATATCGTACCAATGATGAAGCCCAGCAGATTGTACGGCAGCACGCAGGACGAGATGAACGCCACCCACAGACCCACATACAGCTTCTGGGTCAACTCTGGCTCCACCCACATGAACAGGCTACACATGCACGCACACACACACACACACGCGCGTGTGTCAGTGAACAGAGTTCAGGTTTTCTCAGAAGCTTCAGTCAGAAAATCTGGACTCACTTCTTGATTTTCTCCAGGATGTCAGACATCTTCCCAAACAGATTCTGTTGGCAGAAAACAAGGAGAAGGAATGGCGTTGGCGTTGTGAGATTGTCAAAGCGGCGCCTGTGCATTAGCGTGAGGGTTGTGCGTCTCTGACCGTACCTGAGCTTTCTGAGCAACGTCCAGGACCAGCTGGAACTTCTCCGACACCGTCAGGTCTTCTTTTGGAGGCTCCTGGAGAACACAGACAGAGAGTTACACTTACGGCCTCTAGATGGCGATGTTTTGAAAAAACATCGCCATGTTGCTGTCAGAGTCTCTCTGACAGCAACAGTCACATGGTGTTTGTCTTTGGTGATGCTGTGGTGAGCGAAACTTTCACGCTTCTCTTTGAACTTCGATTTGAATCAAGCCCCACCGTCAAAGTTTAAAATAAAAAAAACAAAATCAATATCATGTTTTATTGAGCTCAGCGCTAATGCTAACGCTCAGTGGTACCGCTAATGCTCAGAGTCAACACTAAATCTCAGAGCTACACCAACTAACCAATTAGCCTCAGGGCTAATGCTACTCAGAGCTAATGCTACTGAGGGCTAATGATACACAGAGCTAATGCTACTCAGAGCTAATGCTACTCAGAACTAATGCCAAAGCTAGCTCACAGGTGATGCTCACATCATGATTAGAAGTAGCCGTTAGCATCAGGTGTGATTTTAAGATGTGAGCAGAATGAGCAGATTTCTCACCACAGACTCAGAGACTTCAGGTACGATGCTCCACTGGATCCTCCAGCCTCTGAAACACAAACCGCTGCAATGCATCATGGGAACAAACAGCTACCAAACAAAACAACAAGACTGGACGGCTCTGGGCCCTGCTGTTTTCCAATTGGTTATTCCTAAAATTTCCACACATGGTAACCACAGTTTGCAGCCACTAGGGGCGCTGTAGAGTAACGTTTAATCAGCAGCTATTTGTGGGCGGGACTTCAGCTGACCTGGCGATGAGGTAATTTAACGAGAGGCGGAGGATGGCGAGGAACAGGAACATGGAGACGACCCATCCATACCACGCCGCATACATGTAGATCTGAGGACAACACACATACACACACACAGATACACGCATAGATACACACAGAGCACAGACAGACACACACACACACACACACATACACACGCTCTCACACACACGCAGATAAACACAGACACACACAGACACACACACACACACACACACACACACACACAGCACCAGAGTTCTTCCTCCTCATTTAAAGAGACAAAAGGAATTAGAATATGAGGGTTGACTGATAAGTGGTGAGCCTGTGATGTAATATTTTAATTCCTGAGGTGTTTTTCATTCTAACTTAAAGTTCCAGACGTCTCGTGTCTCTGTTGGATGTCTCTGTTGGACGTCTCGATGGACATACGGACCTGCTGCTGATATCAACGATTGTGGCTTTAAAAAAAAAAAAAGACTGTGGCTTTAAACTAGTTTCACCTTTCGACCCTCAGACTTTCCACCTCTTGAAACATGAAAAAGCTTTTAGCAGGAAGCCATTTGCCTCAGATGATGATGATGTCACTCACGATGATGTCATATCAGCTGAGGAGAATTTTTTTTTTTTTTTGCATTGTTGGCAGAAGTGTGTGAAGTAAAGAGCTGAAATGTCTCTGAGTTAAGCTCACTACTTATCAATCAAGCCTAAGAAGGACAAACAGGCTCTTTGGCAGCTGCTTATTTCTCATTCAAACCTTCCACACCTGTGTACAGGTAAACTATTCAACTAGCAAACTGTGCGTGTGTGTGCGTGTGTGTGCGCGTGTGTGTGTATGTGTGTGTGTGTGTGTGTGTGTACCCACGATGAAGGCGATGGCGGACGTGTAGACAGAGCGCCATCTGGATAAGGCTGAAAGGTTCTTCATGAAGTTAACGACAGGTTTGGATCCTCGTTCTGGAAAGAAACCAACGACCAGTCACATGCTGCTGCCACGTTATGATGTCACTGTGAGCCAATCATGACGCTGCAGCTAAAAGTTCACCTGGTTATCATGTGTTGTCACGTAACTTTGAATGTTTAAAGAAATACTCACTGAGCCGTCTCATGTTTTCTGTCAGCCTGAGGAGGAGAAACGAGTCGCGTCACTAAAAACACAAAAACGATGCTTTCCTCACGTCAGCGCAGGTCGACATTATCAACAACGCAAAACTGATCAATGCTCGATAAGTGAAATGGTCATTTCTTCATCGCTCCGCCATTAATTTACCTTAAATTACATAAATTGCATGTTTATGAGTTACGTCCACGTGCAGCTGAACAGGGCGCCGTAAATGCAAATGAGACGTGACTGGCTCCATGCTGAGGGCTTCTTTGTGCTGATTGGTTGAAAAATTCAGGGCCGGATGTTTTCTTCTAATCAGATTTATCCAGTAGGAGGAGCCACAGACATCTGTTTTTTTCCACTTAATAAATACATACCAGAATTTAATGAAAGTTTATGAAAATTCAATAAATATGTGTTTTTTTTTAAAGTTGCGTACTGCAGCTTTAAAGTCGTAAAAACAGCTAAAATAAACATTTATGTTCTGATTGGTCTCTGTCCACACTGCTGGATCCTGATTGGCTGCCTGACCTCTTGGCACTCAGCGGCTCCTCAGTCTCCATCACCGTCTCCTCTGGCTGCAAGCGGAAGTCCTCAACGTAAACGCCGAAACGGTCGTAAAGCCATTTCTGCAGGCTGGAGGACAGAGACGCCTTCTGTTTGTCTGAGAGGACAGAGACACATGGACAAACTCTCCATCATATTATTAGCATTAATATGAGCATAATTACCCAAAGAGAGTACTGGAAGTATATATTCCTGATCAAACGTAAATGATGATTATTGGTAATCAATTCATTATTAATCAGTATTTTCTTCAAAACAAACAATCCCTTCATCATGGAGCAAAGGAAGGATGAGAATAAATCACCTGAACCGCTGACCCCAGCAGGAGGGGGCGGGGCTTTGGATGGCTGAGGAGGCGTGTCTTCAGATCTAAAATGAGCAACAGAGAGAGAAATAACTACATCCACAACAAATACATGCTTACACAAAACATACACAAAACATACTTACTTTAACTTCTGTTTTACTTTCACTTTAAACTTAAGTTTAAATTTTAAAGTCTAAAGTCCTAAGCCACACCCCTTTCCTCAAATACTCCAGTCACAGCTGAGTAGGGAATCAAATATGCAAACAGAAATTCATCAGCAGATGAAGAGATAAAGACGTGATGAAAACGTGATGAAGACGCCTGATGATGTCATCGCTGGCTAAACTAAGCTAAACTTAATTCCTACCTGGATCTGAGGACTTCGTTGATCTGTTCCAGTTCAATCCGTCGGCAGCGTTCCTTCTCCAGTTCCTGCTTAAGCGAATCCACGTTGGACTCGTCACGAAGTTTCCTGAGTTCTTCCTCTGAAACACATCGTCAGTTTTTAATTTTTCTTCTGCTGTTAATTTATATGTCATGCTGTGGCATTTTATTCTGAAAGGATGATTACGTAAGAAATGCTTCTCCAGCAGGGCGACCTCCAGGTGACCTTTGACTTCATTAAGATCTGTCCTCGAGTCATCTTGGAGAGCAGCAGCAGCATAAGAGCCTGGACCAGCCTGACACACACACACACACACACACACACACACACACACACAGAAATGAGCCAAAACCAGACAAAATTAAAAAAGATGATAGAACAATAAAGTGCTTCATTGTCACAAATTAGTTTGTCACTTTGGTTCTCAAACTGTGGGTCCTGATGCTAAAACCCTGTGAAGAATTTTGGACATGGATGAAATGAAGAAATGAACCTGAGGTCCCATGATACTCAACAAACAAGTGGCCTGAGTCTCGACACACACCACCTGGGAGGTGTTTTGGTACCTGGGCGGCGCTCTGCGTCTCTCCGTCCGTCTCCCTCAGATCCTCCACCTCCCTCAGATGCTCCGCCTCCCTCAGATCCTCCGCCTCCCTCACGCACAGACCAGCTTTGATCAGGACGTCTTCGCTGCATTCTGTGTCAGACGTGTTGGGCGACTCAGTCAGGTCCAGGAAGTCGTCCTTACGCTGACCGCGAAAACGAATCCTGTCCAGTCGCTTTCGCATGGTGGCGCTGCAGAGTCCTTACCTAAAGATTTTATGTATAAATACACATCTATCTATCTATCTATCTATATACAGTAGATATAGATATTGTAGATATAGACAGATATATCTATAAGTCCTAAAGAGAGGAGGACAAAGGAGACAAGGAGAGGAGAGGAGAGGCAAGGAGAAGAGAGGAGACAAAGAGTGAAGAGGAGACAAGGAGAGGAGAGGAGAGGAGACGAGTGAAGAGGCGACAAGGAGAGGAGAGGAGAGGAGACAAGTGAAGAGGAGACAAGGAGAGGAGAGGAGACAAGCAAGGAAGAGGAGACAAAGAGAGGAGAGGAGAGGAGACAAGGAGTGAAGAGGAGACAAGGAGAGGAGATGAGAGGAGACAAGAAGAGGAGAGGAGACAAGGAGTGAAGAGGAGACAAGGAAAGGAGAGGAGAGGAGAAAGGAGTGAAGAGGAGACAAGGGGAGGAGAGGAGAGGAGAGGGGACAAGGAGTGAAGAGGAGACAAGGGGAGGAGAGGAGAGGAGAGGAGAGGAGACAAGGAAAGGAGAAGAGACAAGGAGAGGAGAGGAGACAAGGAGAGGAGAGGAGAGTTACTCACCTTGAAATGAACCAGACTTTTTTTCCTCTACGTTCCACCGTTACTGCTGTTCCAATCCAAACCGGACTACAGCTGGTCTAAACTAATCCACACCCGTTGCTGTTTCTTTCAAATCGGTTTTCCTCCAGTATTCTGACTGTTTAAACACATTTTAGCTGAAAACGTTTCAACATATTTCTCTTCCTGGCAGCTGTGGGCGGGGCTACAGGCGACAGGCGACAGTAGCCAAACAAGGAAGTGACGTCAGTACGTTGCGCAGCGTACAACGGGCGGGGACCGGAACTCACTTTCTTAACTTGTGAAATGTTATTGTTGTTGATGATGTTGTCGCATTGTGTGTAGTTGTATTTGTCGTTGTGTTTTCTGCGGTTCAGATTCTTTAGACACATGCAAACATGGTTTCTGTGATCCAGAACACGGATGTGACACAGGTAAGACTCACCTGAGCAGGTGATCGGGAACACACTTGTACAAACTCGCCCGTTCCGCTCGGATACACTCATCACGCTGGGCTGCGCGCGCGGTNACACACTTGTACAAACTCGCCCGTTCCGCTCGGATACACTCATCACGCTGGGCTGCGCGCGCGGTTTCCCGGTCGGAACCTCGGTACGCCTCCTTCTGTAGCCAGACTCCATTAACGGAATCCGCGATTTGGACGTTTTTTTCACTTTAACAATATAAAACATATAAAACCTCCTATGAGACATTTATCTGATATCTTCCGGTAAATTCGGCATATAGAATTCTACAACACAGGCGGTTTTTAACGGTTTAAACTCTGTTCTCTGCGACCCGGCACGTCATCTTTGGTGGGAAAAAATGAGGAACTAATCACTAAAGTTAAAAATAAATGTCATTAATGGCATTTTGGGTTTTTTGGTGATTTACCGAAATGTAGAGTTTGTCCTAATTACAGATATGTACAGAAATTACAGAAATGTCTTAAGTCACGGTGTTATCTTCATACATGTTTACTGTTATTAGTAAAGTACATTTTGACATCATCTCTGCCTTATCAGCATTTAGCTGCAAAAATGATCAGCCAGCCAGTATCTCTGATAGTATTATAGTATATTATTATTATATAGTATTACAATACATATTGATTAAAAGTAGCATGTCTATGAGCCTCATCTAGTCTAAAGGAAAAATAAAGCTGTATGTCATCAGCATAGAAATGATAGGAAATGTTGCTAAACTGTTTAATTACCTGTCCAAGAGGAAGCATATAATAATAATAATAATAATAATAATAATAATAATAATAATACATTTTATTTGTATAGCACTTTANATATAATAATAATAATAATAATAATAATAATAATAATAATAATACATTTTATTTGTATAGCACTTTAAAAAGTACTCAAAGGCACTTTACATAGTAAAAAGAAAAAGAAACAGTGAAAGCAATAACAGAATAAAAACAATTACAATTAATTATTGTTATAATTATTGTTAATTATTACAATTACAATTAATCAAAACAATTACAATGCAATTACAGCAAATACATATACAACGAGAGTAGAATAGGACCCAAGACAGAATCCTGAGGAACACCACAAGACAAGGCTGCACTAAGAAGAAACTCTAAAATATATTTTTCAGCGGGGTTTTGGGCCGAAGCATATCGATGATAAATCTCATCCTCACTAAGGAGAGCCATATAAAGTGTCTGATTATCCCTAAACTTAATATTTTAGCTTAATTTGGCTTTAATGTAATGATATTAACATGTGGAAATGGAGGCAGCAGCTCTTTATTTGTAGAAGAAAACCAGAGACATTTAAAAAAAATAATCAGTTTAAAGATTAAAATCATTCAGTCATACATTCACACAATTTTGGGGAAAAACATCTCTAAATTAAAAAGTCAGATTTTATTTGTCAGAGCTAAAAGATCTTAGTTATGGAAGACAGAATTTTAAGATTAATGTCAGTTTGTCACTTTAAAGTCAAAATTTGGTCTAAATTCAGAATAAAGATGGAAATATGAGATTTATATAAACAGAATCTCTCTCTCTGTCTTTTTGTAGAAAGATGCAGACCACGCCCTGGTTGTCGCAGTAACATCTCATGTGGTGTTTGAGTCAGGAGCTGATGACCAGCATGCCACTGAGGTGTATGGAGTGGGCGTGGCCTACCCTCTGCTCCAGGTCAGAGTTCATTACTTGTCAAACTGTTAGTATGTATTTTGGAGGGAAACGTCACAGCAACTGGTTGTAATTACGTTACACCACATTCTGTTCTAATCATGTAAAATCTGATTAAAGCCCCAAAAACAGCTGGAGCAGCAACACCAAATCTACCGACTAGTAACTACGTAGTAACCATCTAGTAAGATCACCATAGTACCACATACCTACACTTACAGAGAAACGTAACACCAAGTCCTCTTTTCTGAGTTATAAAGTTTGATGTGAAGCAGTTTAATAAGCATCAAATGATTCTGGTGATAATCAGAAGTTTTCATTGTAAAATTTGTTTTTTCACTTTTTCCACCCAAAATCACATGTAGCTGCTCTCTGATGTCAAAACCAGGCCAGAGAATCTGTGTCCTAACCACGTCTATGTCACTGTCACTTTGATTTAGGCCACGCCCCCTATCAAGGTAAACCCGATATCAACGTTCCCACATGTGGAGCATTTGAATTTGGATATTAAATAAAAAACTGAGAGCGAAGAAACTGAGATTCTAGCTAATTAGCTAGATTAGCATTTTTCCTGTTTGTATTTCAGCGGTGTGGATATGTTTTTTTCCGTAGAGTCGTTTATGCAGGTGTAGTGACACAGTCGGATTGCACTCTTTGCCGGCTAACAGAAATGGCGCCCTGCTGGCAGCGTGCTGTGTGGCGTGATGATTCGCCCATCGGCGCCATGTCTGCTTTGCAGCAGCAGCAGTGTAAAATCTCCACTTTGCACGAAGAGTTTCTTTAGCTATGTGGAGGCGGAAACATGATTCATGAAGCACCTTCTCCTTAAAGTGTCTCTAACGCTTCAGGATTGGCGGTGGCAGCTCCACTGAGTGACATCACTATTTGTGTAAACTGTAAGTGACCGTAGCATGAAAACCCTGCGTGTCTCTGTGCAGACGTATAATAGCGTGACACCAGCTGATCTGACTGTTGGGAGTGAGAACTTTTGCCTTTTTTTCAGCATTTAATGCATTTTTTTGAATATGTGAAGGAGGTGTGGTATTAAGTTGTTTTTTAAGAAACCAGCTTCACTGAATGGCTGTACACGTGAAGCTTCAGAATATTGTCATCACTTTACGGTGCTGTGCATCATGTTCACCAGCAGAGGGCTCTGCTGTGTTGTACTGAAAACCATATGGTGCATTTGTTTTGGCCCTCAGGCCCTCCAGAGAGTGAATGAGTGTCTGCTGGAGGAGAATCCTGCTGAGACGCTGCTGTTCGACGTCATCCTCATCACCACGGACCACCGCCAGCAGCAGCAGCGCTCCCGCATCATCAGCAGCAGCACACATCACAGTACGTTCATGATAAACGCTGACATGAACACACCTGATCGTGATGTGTGATCATTTCATTCAGATCCAGGTCAGTTCTTTGTCTCTGTTGCAGGTCTGGATGTGGGCAGGTTTTGTTTTTCCAGTGAGGAGGATTTTGTGGACATTTTACTGGAGAACAAAGTGCAGCTGTTCGTGTCGACGGACAAAGATGAGACGTCACGGGCATCACAGCGAGGTCAGAGGGCACTGTGACGGATGTGAGGGAGAATAAAATCTGCCTGTTATATTCAGTCAGCTTCCTCACAACTCTGAAAGAATGTGCCGGTACACTCGGCTTTGCTTTCATGTTACAGTGGAGATCAGGACAGGCCCAAGCCTTTCTGAGCCACCTGAACTAAACCTACTGAGACCTGAACTTATTTTTATCTCATATTTTACCTACAACCTCTGTCTCTCCGTCATCCAGGCATTGCCACGGCCCTGTTGGACCAGGAGACAGCAGCTTCCTGTCCCTCAGAGCAGCTCAGAGTTTTGCTCTGCGGAGACGCCGCTGTACTGCCTGATGTCGGTTTGACGCCAGCCAGTCAGCAGGCCACTCAGGTGACGTTTCCTGACACCTGCACGGTGCTGCACGTCACATGCACAGCAAACCTGTTTTATTATTATTATTATTATTATTATTATTATTATTATCATTATTATTATTATTATTATTATGACTAATCTCCTGGCTTTGGAAAGTTTCGAAATGAGAACAAGGATCTGGAAACAAAATAAGGCAGAATATGTCAGACAGACGGGATGTCAGTCAGACAGGTCCTCATTGATGTTCCTGTCTTCAGTGTTTGTTAGCTTGGCTGGGCGCGATGCGGCAAAGGTTCGGCGCACTCAGCAGTCCTCTCAGGATCATTCTGCTGACGTTGCACGGCGACAGGGAAAGCTGCAGCGACACTCTTCAGACGCTGAGGTCCCGGGGCGTGAATGTGGACGAGGCGTACTGCCTGGCTGGGGCCCCACAGAGTCCCATCCTGACCCTCCTCCAACCTCACTTCCTGCTCAGCAACGGCTCTGGATGCCTGGTGGAGTGATGACATCACAACGGCACATCCTGCCAAATGACTTCCTGTTCAGTCTGAAAAATTTAAGCCTCACTGTATCTTTAAAAAAAGCTGCTAAATATAGGTCAAACACCAAAACGGTCAAACTCGGCTCAGTGCTGCTTTAGTCTGTCACTGCCTGTCATGACGTGAGTTTCAGGAATGGTGCGCTGTCGAGTAGAACATTTAAAACATCAGGAAAAGTGATTTTTCTCAGAAGTAGTGATGAAATCTCACTCCATTGGCTGATTTTTAGGACGTTTCTTTGTTGTGTTTTTTCAGCGTTAGCATGCATGTAATTCTGTGGAAGTCCAGCAGGGGGCAGCAGATCTCAAACAATGACTTCTGTCCAGTCCTGATAAATATGATCAAGTTAAACAAGAAATTTTATTTGCTTTGATGAACGTTTGTAAAAAATTCCATTTGTTTGAATCAATGACATATTTTTTGCGTTTGCTTTAGGTTTTTTCATTTTTCTGTGTTTTTGTCTCATGTCTTTGAAACATTATTAGAAAATAAAGTTTTAGGGATTTTATATGCAGCCAGCTAACACACGAAGAAGCAGTGTGCTGGGTTTCCAATTTAAAAGAGTACAGAAAAATTAAATTCATTCATTTCAATTCATTATTTTCAACTATTTAACTCATTAACTATGAATTATTATTTAGAATAATTAATAGAAAAAAACACAGGTCCTCTTAAATCTGGGACTTGAGGCGGTTGTAGGAGTCCTTGTGACCGTAGGAGTCCTTGTGACCTTGTGTCCTTGGGGAGGTTTTACAGGTCTGTCAAGAGGTTCTAGTGGTGTTGGTGGCAATTCTAGAGGTCTAAGATAAGATTCTACTGGTTTTGAGAAGGGCTCAGAGTCTTTGATGAGATTCTAGAGGTTCTTTAAGAGGATGTAGAAGTTTTGGGGGATGTTCTAGATGTAGGGGAGGAGGATCTAGGGGTCTTTATTAAGGTATTAGAGGTTGCATATCTAGCATATCTCTAGAGGAGATTCTAGAGGTATTTGATGAGATTCTAAAGGTCCTTGATGAGGTTCTAGAAGTCCTAGAGGGGGTTCTGTAGGTCCCTGTGGTGGCTGTAGATGATCCTGGCAATGTTTAACAGGTGTCTGAGGAGGTTAGGGGTCTGTGATGAGGTTCTACAGATCCTGAAGAAGGGCTTAGAGGTCTTTTATTAGGTTCTATAGGTAGGTCAGGTGGATCGAGAGGTCTTTGGTAAGATTCTAGAATAGAGGTCCTGGAGAAGGTTCTAGGAGTACTTGTGGTGGGTCTAGAAATTGTAGGGGTGCTGACAGCGGTTCTAGAGGTCTACAATAAGGTTCTACAGATGCTTGAGAAGGGTCCAAAGATCTTTAATAAGCCAGAAGTCCTTCATAAGGTAGTAGACATCCTGGAGGAGTTTCTGGAGGTTGATGAGGAGGATCTAGGAGTTTTGGACGAGCTTCTAGAGGTTTTTTATGAGGTTGTTGAGGTCCTGGGGGAGGTTTTAGAGGTGGATGAAGAGGATCTAGGTATCCAATGAGATTATTGGCATCCTTGAGGAGCATCTAGGAGTTGATCAGAGAGTTCTTAAGGGCTTTACAGAGGTTCCATAAGCCTTTCTGGGGCATCAAGAAGCACTTTTTTGCATCAGAAATTTAGTTAAAGACTAAATGGTGAACTGACTTGAAATCAAACGCTTCCTGGTGATGATTTATGGTGGTTAAATCATCTGATCTCAGACTGATCCAGGTTCATTATCAGGTCGTGGTGGTGGTGGTGTTTTGTTGCTATGGAGACATGTCAGCCTGTATCTGGGCATTCATCTGTTTTCTGGGTGTTTCCTGGATAAGGACAGACTGGTTCCACCTTCACACTGAGTGATGGAACGTTCCACGCAAGCTGGAATTCACCCTGAGCTGTGATTGGTTCGTGTCAGAATAAAATGAATAATAAATGTGTTAGTTTACAGAATGAAGTCCAGGATTTAGTTCAACAGAGTTTTTTTTCCTGTAAGGAGTCCCCCTTGCTGACAGAGAGGTTTAATAACTGATGTCAATGATGGGGGCCAAAGGTCGTTTAGAGCATTTTATCACACAGTAAAAAACACGCTGCGAGTTTTATTGCTGCTCTTCATGTCATTTGTCATGTCATTTATTTGACTTTAAAGGTGCTGTCTTAGTACCTGTGTGTGTGTGTGTAAGTGAGAGTTTGTGTCTTTTTGTGTATGTGTGTGAGAGACAGATTGTGTGTGTGTACATGTGTGATGTTTAATCTTCATCAGGTTCACCACACCTTCTGTTTCAGAAGGTGTGGTGAACCTGATGAAGACCTTGAGCCAAAACAATTTTTAAATCTAAATCAGTTTAAAATTTGAAAATGATTTTAAAAAATTAATTCATTAAATTAATTAATCAAAAAGCTTTTTAATTAAAAAGCTTTTACTCATCACATAAAAAGCTAAAATAGCTTTTTATGTGATGAGTAAAAGACAAATTCAATGAAAGGAAAAATAAAAGTACTTTAGCGTTTAATTATGAAAGTTTGGATCAGGTTAAAAATGTAAAATAAAACTGTGAAACACTTTAGATTTAAATAGTTTAATGCTTTATATTTTTTAAAGACATAATCATGCCAAAGTATCAAGCCTATAATACACTCAAACATGAGACTGACATTAAACGTTACATAAACTTCAGATAAACATGAGATTTACATTAGTATTATGAGGCGTATGTGTAATATCACATGTAAACTGTTTTATCTCAGACTCTGAATTCTTAAACAGATTGAAGATTTTTTAATCAGGTTACATTTTATATGGCAGCATGCATAAAGTATTTACACTATGAATAAACAAATGAATCACTAAAAATGAGAAAACAGCACGCGCAGAGTTAAGGTTTTATTTTTGATTTGTTTCTAATAAGTTGGTAGGCTAACTGTAAAGCTAGCTTTAAAGCTCAGAATGTTAAACTTGTTAATGTTAAAGCTCAGAGCTAATGTTAAACTTCAGAGCTATAACTTTAAAGCTCAGAGCTAACTCTAAAGCTAAGAGCTAACTTTAAAGCTCAGAGCTAACGTTAAACCTCAGAGTTAACACTAAGGCTCAGTGCTAATGCTAAAGCTAAGAGCTAACATTAAAGTTCAGAGTTAACGTTAAACCGTAGAGCTAAAGCTCAGACCTAATGCTAAAGCTCAGAGCTAACTTTAAAGCCCAGAGCTAAACTCTAGTGTTAGTGTTAGCTCTAAAGCTCAGAGCTAACACTAAAGCTCAGAGCTAACTCTATAGCTAGTACACTGCTGATCTTTCAGAATCAGCATCATCTAAATCCATAGTCCACATGCAGTTTGTGCTTTAGTATCACTAACATCCAGAACGCACCCTTAACTCCAAACTTTTCCTTCCTACAGTCATCCTTTCAGAATAAAGGATGACTCTACACTGTACAGAGCGATTTTATTCTGAAAGAATGACTACTTTGTGCAGAGGGGTTTTATTCTGAAAGGATGATGGTTCTGTGCAGAAGGGTTTTATTGTGAAAGCATGACAGCTCTCCAGCAGGGCGATGGGTGGTGTGTCCCACTTCCTTCCTCTCACAGACTGGCAGTCAACGCGTTGTCGTCCTCTGAGTCCTCCGCCGGATCCTCCATCTTCACCCCAAGTCCAGAATCCAGATCCGTGTCAGCAAAGACCACTTTTGGGATTTTCATCTGAGAGCCGTCGTCTTCGTCCTCTTCCCTGCCGCTGGAGGACTGCTCTTCTTCCTCCTCCTCCTCGTCTTCGTCGTCTCTGCTGTCTGGGATGATGACCACCTCCTCCTTGGCATCAGGATCAATGTCCTCCTTAAACCAGACAGCTTTGTATCCGTCCTCCACGCGTCTCTCCTTGGTCAGGATCGGTTTGACCTCCTTCTCATCGTCTGTTTTCTCTGAGCCCACCTGGCTGGTGTCATCGCCCAGGACGGTGTGTAGGGACACCGCAGACTTCAGGACGGCGTCATTGAGCGGGAAAGCCGTCTCGCTGCTGGTCATCATCTGTCCTTTGGAACCGCTGGAGCTTCCTCCATCATCGTCGTCGTTCTGGAAGGCCTCGTTGGTGAACTGAATGCCCTCCTTCCGAGCGGATGAACTTTGACCCAGCTATGGAAGGAGAATACGAAGAAAATTAGCAGCTGTCCACACAGTGTCCTGAACAGGCTGAAATGTTCATGTTTCCATTGTTTAAAAACATTTTAAAACCCTAAACTCATTTCTACCTCAGTCTGACAGGGTTTGACCTTTGAACTCACAGCACTCCTGAAGACATTGGCTTCATACACTTTCCTCCAGTCAGCTTTCCCCCTCTGGATGCGACAGACCAGCAGCCCGATGATCAGCAGACAGACAAACAGCAGGACACCCAGCGTCGCCCCAAGTGCCACCATGTCCTCCGACCTGAAGTCGCCCGACGGGTCGATTGCTCCCTCTGCAGGAACAAATACAGAGGTGACCCTCAAAACCAGCGTAAACCCAGAACCAATCAAAAACCAGTTCTCACGTTCTTCACACATTTACACAAATACGTTGGAAACAAAAAACAAAAAGGTCATCATTCGCACAACTTTCCAGCAGATTCACGTTTATAACCTTTAAAGGACCGTCAGGAATGTTCCGACCTTGCCTGTTGATTTCATGAATGTTCTCAGAAGGTTTCTGTGCAACGTTCTGTCTTTATTATATATTTACACACATCATCATGTTTATTATACATAATATATACATATATATCATGTATAATATAATTGTATTATGAAACCATACAGAACTTCTGGGAACATTCACCTGTGTGAGGATTTGCTGTGCTGGAAGTGGAGACGCTGCCTTCAGGGATCGTGGCGGGTTTACTGGGAGAGACGCTACCTTCAGGGGTCGTGGCGGGTTTAGTGGGAGAGACGCTGCCTTCAGGGGTTGTGGCGGGTTTACTGGGAGAGACGCTACCTTCAGGGGTCGTGACGGGTTTAGTGGGAGAGACACTGCCTTCAGGGGTCGTGGCGGGGTCACTGGTGGAGATGATACTGTCAGTGGTTATGCTGGTGGTGGTGGCGGTTTCTCCTGTGGGCGTGTCCGTGACGTCTGTGGTGCTCGGAACTGCAGTTGTGCTGGAAAGGCCTGGGAGGAGGGAGACTTTTGGTTTGATTTTTATTTTTTATTCTTCAAAACAAAGCCTGTGAAAAGTCTCTGTCTGGTAATCTCATAGATTTCCATTAAGCCTGACTGCAGATCCATCATGTTGCAATGGCTGATGCATTCTTTCGTTACTACAGCAACAGACTGAATGCTTTATGAACTGCTGCATCCTGAAAGTGATTCTTTAGTCCTCATCGGTTTGTTTGGATTTGAAAGGTGTGAACACTCTGAAACTGAATCTGGATTTGTATCAGAGGAAGAAATATAACAACTAGCAGCCAACAGGAAGACATGACCCTGACCACGAGGCTGGACATGGACACGGCGCTCAACATGGGGAGGTATCATTTTCAATGCGACTGGTTAAGCTGCTTACCGTACGCCCGGCGCTCTTCACCGTCCACTGACTTTGTTTCACAGAAACACGCTGCATTCATCTGTCAGAACAAACGACAGAACTTTCTACAAACTGATGTCACGGCGTTAAAATGTGATTGGCTGTTCGTCGCATGAGTTTTCTGTTTACGTCCGGCTCGTGTCAGCCGTTCAGTCAGCACTAACGCCCCCTGGAGGCGTGTGCTTCCCTGCTGCTTTTCTTCTTCTACGCAATAAACAGTGACGAGGATGCACTTCCTGTTCCACCTGTCGCCAGAGCTGTCGATCCTGATCTCCATGTTCCATCCCAGCTTGGTTTGGACAAGAACAGATGACGACGGACAATCAAGACGACTCAGAAGATCACACGGCGGCGTTACAGACAGCACGCCAAACAGACCAGGCGTGGAAACGAAGCGTCTTTCCACCGACATGGAGCAGAGTCCTTATCTGTGGAAAAGAGTCAATAGTTTCCTTCCACACGCCATCACGGTCATGGACACGCGACGCCTGCATCACTGACTGTATGTCTGATTGTAAATGAAGCCCCACCCTTCACAGCAACAAATGAAAAGCTTTTATTAACCCACCTGGAGTCACCTTCACTGTCACTTCGCTCGTGGCTGACTCGTCATTTGTTGTGTCCACCGCCTCCACCTGGAAGACAGAGGAAGTCCAGGTTCAGTTTGTTAAACAGATAACAGGTAATACCATCACTGTGATCTGGACTGAAACTCACCTGCAGGGAAAAGGTACCTGCCGGAAGATTCTTCACCATGAATAAATAACCGTTGATGAGAGAGAAATTGCTGCTCGTCTTGTAGGCGACGTGAGGATTTAGTCCCTGTACCGAGAGAAATCAGGAGAAATCAGGATTCTGATCCTCCTCCTGAACTCAGATGGTCTGACCCACAGAGACTTCTAGAACATGGTGCATTCAGGCGCTCCTACTTAATTGGTAAAGTCCCATATTTCAATGTTTCTCAGCAGGAAATGGTAAATTTCCATGATAGCATGTCTGACTTTAATACATGATGGAAACTAAATCAACACAACTTCCATTTTTCTGAAACATCCTGCGATTAACGACAAATCAAACTGCAACAAAAACATGATTTACATCAGCTTTTTCACTGACAGATTTATATTTACTGAGTCATATATTTACTAACTCATCAATTTGATCAACATGACGTGATTTAAATTGACCACTGTCACCTGAATGGAACATTAACCCAGAAAAGTCCAGAATAACTCTAAAATGTCTGGAATAATTTTCATCATTATTCCTGAGTTTTCAGGATGGTTCCAAACATTTCACAGTTATAAAACTTTCCTGTTTTTTTTTTCTAGGAAATTCTAAAGTTGTTAGAGTTTTTGCAACTCTTCAAAGTTATCCATGGATAATTTTTCATGGTTATTCCTGACTTTTCCAAACATTGTGGACTTGGTGAGGTGAAACAGCTGAATGGAACACAGGGGATTATGGGATACCGAGAGGACAAGGACGCAGTTCGCTGGATTTCTCAGAGCCTTTGAACTGGTTCATAACCTTTCTGGTCTGTGTAGGATTTTCCACTGACGCATTTACTAACCTACATTCTGCAGGTTTCCACACGCAGAATTCGGTTCCCAGCAGGTAAATTAGTTCCTGCATGGTCCAAAGAAGCTGCTGGTCTGAACCAACAAACCACTGCTTCTCATGCAGGTTTGATAAATCTCATCAGGTGTGACGTTAGCATGTGTGTTCACTTATTTCCTGTACCAAAGTGCAGCTGTTAGCGTAGCGAGGCCACTCTCTATCTCACTGCTTTAACATCTGAACTCAACGCCAGAATAACGGAAACGTTAAAATGCAGTGTCTTGTGATTTGGTCATCAGAGATACGAGAAAAGCTGAGCTGATGAGTTTTAGGACGACAGAGCAGAGAGTTAATAAGCCAAAAAAAGCTTCAGTAAGAAAATATAAACTGTCGCTTCGCTGAATGGCCGGAAACACGAGCCACTTCTCATCAGTTCTGACCTTTGACCCCAGCACCAGCTGATCACCAACAGCTTATCAGAGGAAAAGAGCCATGCGTGGACCGCAGAGGATCAGAAGCTGGACTGAACAACAGAACTGATTTAAAACTGCTCTGAGATTCCTGTTTTACCCCCGTGGCAGCGTAGTCCTCATCCCTGGCCAGGATCTGGAGCGGCTGATCCTCGTTGTTCAGGTCCATTACCATGTTTCCCATCGCGCTGACCACGCCATCATATCGAGGTTTCTCAAATTGTGGTGGGTGCAGGCTCTTCACTAGAACACGGAAGTTGACGATGGCGGCGGCGGACTGGAAGCTGTTGCTCTTCTGTGTTGCCTGCAGCGAAAAAAACAGCATCAGCTTTGTTTTTACGGTTCAAACAGAAGAAAAACACGGACGGACACGTGTCAAAACATATGAAGGCTTCTGTGACTGCAGAGGGCGCTGTGTGCAAAGTCAGGGAAGCTGACCCTTGTGATGTCACTCTTATGACATCACAGGGTTACTTCCTGTTGGTGATGGAGGTTCATGCTGCAAAACTAAAGATGATCTTTGAATTTGTGATTTTCTCTTGAAATTCCAGTTTTTCAGGATAGTTGTTGATTATTTTCTTCTAATTAAGGATATGCTCAGTTTTCTGGTCATTGTCACTAAAATTATCCACAACATTTCCCAACATCTTTCCCAACTTTTCAGCTGAGAAAACATGTCAGGTTATGTTGACTTCTCAGTCCTTCACGGCTGGTTTATGTTGAACATGGATGTGACGGTGATCACGGAAAACGTTACATAACTGTGGCCATAACAGCCAGCCGTGGAGGGAAACAACACGGATGTAAATACAAACCGGAGGAGGGAAAAGAGAGAAAAAACAAACACTGATGAACATTTTTTTCATCTTGCAGCCAAGGAGAATAAGAGAGTTCCTTATCTTCACCAAACAAACATCGTCTTTCCTCTGCCTCCGTGTTTTTTTGGTGACTGAAAAGGAAACTGGCGGTTTAGTGTTTTTGTCCTGCACCAAAAGTCCTGGAATTGAAACATGCAGTCGTCATCAAAGTGCAACAGTCATAAATGCCAGGATGTCTGTTTTGGAGGCGTCTGCATTAAACGTAAACTGTTATTCCTGACAGAAATTTCCAGCAGCTTTATGTAACAATCCTCTTCACGTATGCTTGATTAAATTAGCATCGTATTTCTGGAACATCATGTAAACGTGTGAAATTTCATTTTCTGAGAGGAAAAAACTTTATGGTTTTTACCACGACGGTGAGGCTGATGGGAGTCAGACTGTCTGCTGCTTTCAGCATGCTGATGTTTCCTGTCTTCGAGTTGATGGCAAACCTGTCACTTCCTGAAACACACACACACACACACACACACACACACACACACGGTTTGTATTGCAGAANAAACACACACACACACACACACACACACACACACACACGGTTTGTATTGCAGAATTTACGGTGAGCGCTCTGCTTGTTTCAGGATGTTGAATCTGAGCAGCTTACCACTCAGAATCGTGTACGTTATCTCCTCGTTTATCCCTGAATCACCATCGATGGCGTACAGCGGCCCTGGTTTCAGTGGTAACGCTCCCACCTGCAGGGGGCAGCATGTGATCAGGGCGGGGTCACCACAAATTTAATGCTGCTCTTCAGCTGATCATAGGCTTTCAACAGGAAGTGAAATTTAGAAGCAACATAAATACAGCAAATGCTAACTTAATTAATCCTAAATTAAGGTTCCAGAGGTCCCTGATGTGGACACGATGATCTGATGATGATCTGGACCTGTTGGCTGCTATTTATTGTGAGACTTTCACCTCTTCACAAACATGAAAAAGGTTTTAGCTGGAAGATGTTTGGCCTCAGACGATGATGACGTCATACATGATGATATATCAGCTGAGGAGGATTTGTTTGGACATAGATGACACCGGAATAGAATCCCAACACCTGATTTATAGGCTCAGAACTTATCAATCAGCCCTTGCACTGTCAGTCAGGGAATTTATCCACAGGTTGTTGGAAAAGAAAAAAGACAAACTGCATAAATGCTCCAACAGTCAAGCTGACATGAAGGAGGCATGAGGATGCTGTCCTCATCTGTCTCACCTGGACCCAAAAAGACAAAAACCCTTAATTGGTTTAGCGGTGCCCTCAGACCTTTTATGTCCCCATACTTCCTGTAGGTCATGTCAGTCTTCTGACCAGATGCTTTTGGTCATTCTGAGGTCCAGGTTCTCTCTGAAACTTTGGTGACTTTTAAATCTTTGCTAAAAACTCATTTTTTTCTGGCTGCGGTTTGTAAGCCAGTCTGAGATGTGACTTTAGTTATACTGTGTCTTATCTTTATGTTTTTTAGGCTTTTATAATAATGTTTTGCTGTTTTATTCCTCTGTTTTTTGGGTTTTTTTTTTTTTTTTTTNTTTTTTTTTTTTTTTTTTGTAGTTAAACAGAACTTTGGTCAACCTTTGTTGTTTTAAATGTGCTAAAAAATAAACTGACTTGCTGTTTGTCATTTTACCTTTGGTGTTTGGTTATATTTGTATGGTTGTATTGGTGTTTAGGTCTCTCTCTCTCTCTCTCTCTCTCTCTCTCTCTCTCTCTCTCTCTCTCTCTCTCTCTTTCTTCCTGGCCTGTAGCGGGCTAGTTCTGCGTCTGTACGTGTGTATGTGTCTATGTATGCATGCAGGTAACGTTCCTGATTGGGTCATTTGGAAGGACGTCTCACACGGATTGGTTGTTGGAGCCCACGCCTGGATGATGTCTCGTACGCTGATTGGCTGCTGCAGATCATGCTGGGATTCAAAGCCCCCCCAGCTGATGGCTACCAGCTGACAGAACCGTCGGGTTCCCTGCCTCATCCGCTCCCACAGCGTCGCTGTACGAACGTCCGACTTACGAACCGACCGCCATAAAGCCTATTAAATTAAAAATTTGAGTTACATACAATGATTCGTAATTTGACGCAGTACTTTACGACGCCTCTTCCGACGTGCAAAACATCAATAGGAGCCAGAGTTAACCTACATGTTTTTTATAACCCCCCCCACCCCTCTCATTATGTTTGCAATGTTTTAGGATCTGGAAGTGTTTCTTTAATGTTTCTTATGCACAGAAAGTAAAATATATACTCTAGATACGTACCTTATGTAACTGTTCCAACTTACGAACAAATCCGACTTATGAACAGCCGTGGGCACGGAACTCGTTTATAACCCGGGGACTGCCTTTATTTCTGTGTTTGTGTCATTCTGACAACTCTGATCGTAGTGCTAGCTATTCTGTTATTATAACTTTGATTGTAGTGCTAGTTACTATTATTATAACTTGAATTGTAGTGCTAGCTATTCTTCTTGGTTTATACTTAGATTATAGTAATCTCTCTGTGTGTGTCAAATTTAAAACGGTATTGTATATATTTAAATAGCACTAACACGGTAGCAGTTTATATATGGGTGAGAATCCTATTTTCTTTTGAGCACTTTGTTTTCTCCTGGTTTTGATTAGGAGATCAGGTTAGACCTGTGTGTAAGTTTTCTTTTTATTTTGGTTTAGGAAAGTTTTAGGGACGTTTAGATGCTTTTGGTTTGTTATGTTTGGCGTTGCTCACCCCGAGTTAAATAATACTGCTGCACTTTAGTTGTTTTGTGTTCACGGCTTTCCTTGGGAGTGGGATTGTGTGGGGAATCTAATTTTTTTTGTGTCATGGCTGGTTTCCCTAGACCGGGTAGTAACATTGGGGGCTCGTCCGGGAGAAGCAGAAAAGAAATGAGATTGATGTAAAACTGAAGTTAGCAGTAACACTAAAGCACAAACTGCATGTGGACAATGGATTTTATTCAGATAGAATGAATACTCTGTGCAAAGAGCTTTTATTCTGAAAGAATGACTCTACTTGGGGCAAAGAGATTTTATTCTGAAAGGATGACTCTACTCTGGGCAAAGAGATTTTATTCTGAAGGGATGACTGTGCAAAGAGAAAGGCCACCAGTGTGCTAGCTTTAGCATTACTCTGGGCTTCAGCGTTAGCTCTGAGTTTTAGCATTAGCTCTAAGCTTTAACATTAGCTCTAAAGCTTTAGTGTCGGCGCAGAGCTTTAGCATTAGCTGTAACTTTTAGCGTTGGCTCTGAGCTAAACCTGGTTTTGGGGTTTGGGCTCTTTTGGACCTTGAGCACTGTTGCTGTCTTCATATAAGGACAGCGATGGCTGTAGCAACTGCTATGATACATAAATAAATCAAATCTCCTGAAAATAGACCTTTGCTCTTTGGCACATGCGTGAACTTGACGCTCTCTACCAGTGTTTTCTTGTAGTTCTAGAAGTTACTTGTATGCATGCAACAAACAACTCGAGGTAGCGTCCTCACAGCCGTCTATGCCTAAAGTCAAGTCCAAGTAAGGAAGAGGAAGAAGTCCAAGGAGGAAGAGAGAAAGCAACACCACCACCTGGAAGACAAATACTAAAGACGTGACTGATTTAATGTTGCTGTCAGTGGACCGGCATGTCTAAAACAACGCCATCTAGAGGTCATGTGGGATAAAGTTGATGAGAGGACATCACGCACCTCTAACTCATTAAGGGTGACGTTGCCTGTGTAGCCAGCGTTCTGGCAGATCACAGCTCCAGCCACTTCGTACTTGGTGCACGGCTGGAACCATGGCGGTCTGTTGTCAATATCTGTGATGGTCACCAGGACGGTGGAGGAGGCGGTGAAGGAGGGCGTGACATCTGCAGGTGGCAGCGGCGTATCCTAAAAAAAAAAGAAAAGAACATCATGAACCTGACAACATGGATGCCATTTCCTTTGAGTTTCTGGTCTGAGATGAGTCTCGCAGGTCCATCAGTCTGACTGGCTGTTGACTTGAAGGCTCCGCCTCTTACAGGGTGTGGCCTATGACTCAACCACGCGAGGCCATCTCACCTCACACAGACTAACGCTAATGGTGCATTCAGGTGCTCCTCACCAAATGGTAAAGTTATACATTTATCAGTTTACCAGCTGAAAATTTTCCCATGAACACCAGCATTCATCAGGACAGAAAAATACAGATAAACACATAAATCCAACGCTTCTCTGACATGAACGTTGATCTCCTGATGATCCAGAAGGGAATCACACTGAATTTCTGTGGACGTTTGGATGTTTTCTGCTCTGAAAACTGGAAAATCAAACTTCTGACAGATACTTTTCAGGCCTGCAGGGGGCAGTGTGTAGATTGAGAGTTTGGTTATTGGGTAATAATGTATAGATGAACAGTTATTAAAGAGACTTTAAAACTTTGTGGAAGAAGACATACCTGCAGAGACTTTGAAAACAGCTGAAAGTCCTCACCTGAACGTACAGCTTCAGCGTGACGGTCTTGACTTTATCGTAGTCCAGAGGCGTCTGAACGACGATGTTTGGGCTGGTGGACGTCTGCATTTTAAAACCTTCCTGCAGGACAAGAAACAGGACAAAGTGCTGAGATCTGCGTTGGACATTTAGCTAAATCCTATTTTCTCCGTCTCATTATCACGTCCGTCACAGAATGGATCTTGTTTATTGAACAGATACAGAAATACAAATGTAAAAATCAAACATTGTTTTTTCAAGTTTAGTTGTTATTTCTTGAAAAACAAAATGTTTGTGACAATATTTCCACACTTTCTGAGGTATTGTTTGCTGTTTACAGTGAAAGTGTGAAGGACACAGTGTATTTTTCTATTTTGATGAAGCTATAGGCTAGTACTTTTCCCCTGCTTCCATTCTTTGTGCTAACCTCGGCTAACAGTTTCTCCCCGCTTCATTCTTTGTGCTAACCTAGGCTAACAGTTTGCCCCGGTTCCATTCTTTGTGCTAACCTAGGCTAGCAGTTTCCCCCGCTTCCATTCTTTGTGCTAACCTAGGCTAACAGTTTCCCCGCTTCCATTCTTTGTGCTAACCTAATCTAACAGTTTGCACTACTTTCATTCTTTGTGCTAACCTAGGCTAACAGTTTCCCCGCTTCCATTCTTTGTGCTAACCTAATCTAACAGTTTGCACTACTTTCATTCTTTGTGCTAACCTAGGCTAACAGTTTCCCCCACTTCCATTCTTTGTGCTAACCTAAGCTAACAGGTTCCCCCTGCTTCCATTCTTTGTGCTAACCTAAGCTAACAGTTTCCCTCCGCTTCCATTCTTTGTGCTAAGCTAGGCTAAAGATTCCTGGAGCACAGAGATGGCAGTGATCAGGAGGGTTTAATGAGAGGGACAATTCGTGTTAACAAACGATAATGGCAATGGGTAAAAGACAAGTCCTTACAGATTCTGGGGACAGCATGTAGTACAGCCGATCACTGGGGTCCGCGTCCGTGGCTGGACAAGAACCCACGAGTGTGTCTACAGCAGACAGCTGGGACAAAATGTCCAAACAGTCAATGCGATGGACATTAGAATGAGTACTTAGTGGTACTCATTTAGCATTAAGGTATTATTGTCTTTTTATAACTCATAGATTATACATACCACCATAATGAGTGACTGCTGATATACTCATAAATGAATTTTTCTGCTATTAAATATGTAAGCTTATGCAACTTTTATGAAACCACAGGAAGTAACATTAAGTTATATGGTTACAGGAGAAAAGGACACAGCATCATTACCATAGCAACAACAATAATAATATTAGTAATAATTTGTTCTTACCTCTTTGACCTCTAGAAGACACGGGTCATGTACAAAGACCGGAGGATTTTCATTCACATCAATTAACAGGACATGAACTTCTATAGGAAACTGTAAACAAAGACAAATTTTGTGAGTTTTTCACAAAGAATTATTTTAAAACTAAGAAAATCCTGACTGACATCAAATCACTCAGCTGTGGTGTTTCAGTCAGACTTTCTTAATAATCAGGGCTGGTACACTTCTAATCTGACCTGACCTTTACATGAATGAAGCTTTAAACATCTTTAAACGGCCAATCAGCTTCTCCTGCTGCAGTCTGAGGAATACGAGCAACAAAATATTCCAACATGGAAATAAAACACTTAAACTCTGTGGGCCAGATTCCAAAAGCTTAACTCATGAACTTCTGAATCCAAAGCTGCTGTGACAAGTAAATTTCCACAGTTGGATTAATAAAGTTTATCTTATCTTATCTTATCTTATCTTATCTTATGATTTACCGTGTCGATAAGGGCAAACGTCTTCACGCATCCACATTAGTTCATTCATAAACGTCTGTTAGCAGCATCTTTTATCATTTTCCTTGAAAGAGATGTTACTACTTCTTATTTAATGTCAGGAAGTGATTCATAAAAAAACAATAAAAAAAACCAAAAAGGTAAATTTTTTCCGTATACATAAAAACATGTAGACATGAAGACGCCTAACTGTGGTAGAAGTTCCACCTTAACAAGCAGAACAACGGGCTCTGTGAGCTGTGCTTTAAAAATCAGGAAATCAGATGTTTGTCAATCTGGAGTTCATTTCCTTAGACAAAGTCATCATGATGTCATCCTTGATATTTGTAGCTGCTCATGACAGACGGTTGAACTTTGAGGAGGAGATATTTGCGGCTAAACTTGATATCTGCTCAGTTTTTAGCATATCAGGTCGTCAGAAGGCCGTCTTCCATCAGTCTGAGACGTAATCAATAATGGGGCCAAGAAGCAGTTCAAAATCCTACTTGAGTCGATAACCTCTTCAAGGACCTCTAGAGCTTTTTTGAAGATTCCAGGACCCTTCTCAAGGACCCACAGAACTTCTTTAAGGACTATTTCCTGTTCAAGAATCTATTAAACCTCCTCAGCGACCACAGACCTCCTCAAGGACCCTACTCAAGGATCTATAGAAACTTTTCAAGGACTTCTAGCATCCTCTCAAGGTCAGACAAAATTCATTCTTTGGCAGCAGAACATCGCGAGTGTCTGAGCTTCACCGATTTAGTTTCTAAAGTGCTTCAGAGCGTCTTTACCGTTTTGCCTGTAGCCGTCTGGGTGCAGATGAGTTCGACTGTGTAGAAGTTCATAACCTGTGGACAAACAAACAAATTCATTTCTACTCCTGTTCTCATCTGACATGGGACTTGGACGTGGATGTGGTTCTACCTCAAAGTCCAGCACCCTGTCTGCTATCAGCTGAGTATTGTTGATATTATTGTTCAGGCTAAAAGGGTTGTCAGCGGGGGGCGGTGACTTGAAGTTGACCTCCACGCCCTCCTGTGTGGTGATGTTAGCCACAACCTCGCCCACAGTGTTGTTTTCAGGAAAGTTGACTACTTCCGGACCGCTACAGACTGAGACACAGAGAACAACTTTCAACTTAAGTCTCCAAAAAACCAAAAGTTAAAACAGGTAGTGATGTCATCAGGGTCGCTGCTTTCTCTGAGATATCTGCATTCAGTCACTTAATAACAGATCAATGAAGGAGTAAGAAGTTTATAAGTGAGACACTGAGATTTAGTGTCTGTCTCTGTCCGTCTGTCTGCCTGTCTTTGTCTTATTGTGTGTGAAGTTTTATCAGTCCACTTCCTGTTTTCAGGTTTTGTTTAAAAACTAGTTCTTAGTTTAAAGAACCCATGCTATCCTGGAGCCTCAGGGCAGCACAGATCTGCATCTTCAGGTCTGAAGACGCTAAACTTTCCACGCTGATCATTTTCACAAAGTTTTAAAATCAGAAAAAGACCCACAGTGTGGATCTGATGTGGAAGTGGGTGGAGTCAAATAAAAATGTAAAATCCTAAAATGAGCAGCTGAAACATGCTAAGTGATCCTCTGACGTCCTTCGCAGGACTGATCACATTACGACCTGCAGGACACGATCAGCGTCTTTAAAGTCAAACATGTCAAACCCGGACCAGCGGATGTGGACTCACGCTCGACTCGGGCCTGCATGGACGTCTGAAGCAGAACCAGCAGCAGGAAGCTGATGGATGTCCTCACGGTAACCTGCGGACCACCGATGTCCATGTCTGCTTCTTCTCTGTCGTCTCTGTGTCTCGTCTGGACTCTGAGCTCTGGGCGTCTTATCTGCTAAACGTTATGGATGGACTTTAGCCACCATAAAATCATAAAGTCATAAAAACATGAAAAACGCTTCCATGTGTCAAAGAGTTGTTGCAAGTCCTCCGTTTACACGCTACGAATCTGAAAACCTGTAAACATCAGAACGAGTGTGAAGGACTCGATTAAAAACAGATCACGTGACACTCGCATATGAAGAATCTTCCAGAATCCAGTGTGATTTTCCTGATTTCACTGCAGTGATCTGACTGTTTCACATCCTGAAACTTCCTGATAATAATAATAATAATGATACCACTTTTCAGATTTTATGTCAGACTAAATGATTTAAATTCACCAGTTAAAAACACACTTTTCAGTTTTTACTTTTATGTCAAATAGAATAGATGTAAATATAAAGTTCTAATTTGTTTTGACTTACTAAAGGTCAAAATCTAAGTTTATTTTTATAAGTTTATGACAGAAGATTAAATAGAAATTATAATGAGCTGTCATGAATAAGTGAGACATCATTAAATATAATAAATATATTTATGTGCAGGTTTGTCTTTTGTGCTCATCAGATTTCTGAACATATTTTTATTTTTTGGATTTTTATTTTGTATTATTTATTTCTCAAAGGAATATTCAATATTCATAAAGATTTAATGATCCTCAGGCTTTTCTTCTAAACAAAATAAAATCTAAGGTTCAATAAATGAAATTTTAAACATATTGATCATTTTCAAAACATTTCACAAAATAAAGAGCAGTAAACTATTGGTTTATTTGGTCAAATCCTCTCTCTCTCTCTCTCTCTCTTTCTCTCTGATGAAATTGAGCTCTGATTGGTTGTTTTTGAGTGGCAGGTGTCTGTAACTTTCTGATGAGTGTTTTTAGTTATAAATGCAACCTGAACGAAAACTTTTACAAATTTAAAATCAGAAAAAAAGATTTTTTTTAATCAAATATGATTTAATAACTCACGTTCATAAAATAATTAAATTCATAACAACAGTGAGTTTAATTACAGATTCAAACTGAGGTTTGTTTCAGTAACACATTCCAAGATCATCCTAAAATCATCAAAAATCACCTGAAATCATCTTAAAATCATCCCGAGATCATTCCAAAATCATTCCAAGATCATCCTGAAATCATCAAAAATTACCTGAAAACATCCTAAAATCATTCCAAAATCATTCTGAGATAATGCTAAAATCATCCCCAGATCATTCCAAAATCATCTCAAATTAATCTGAGATCATCTCAAAATCACCCTGAAATAATCTCAAATCATCTGGAGATCATCCTAACATCATCAGAGGTCATCACAAAATTACCCCAGATTATCCCAGTTTAATCAGCAATATTCCCAAATCATCCTAAAATAATCAGAGGTCATCCTGACATGATCCTGGAATCATCCTGAGATCATCCTGAGATGATTTTGGATGATGGTGAGATCAGGTTGAACATGGATTGTCTTCGTCCTACAGGTCGGCGTTCCAGCTGTAGGCGAAAGGACACATGTTCTGTCTGAGCAGGACGTTCACCTTCTCCATGTCTCCGCCCACCCTGCTGTGGAAAGACATGCAGGTCAGAGGTTAAACCCTGCCCATTCTCCAGACCAATCTGTAAAGCCCCGCCCCTCACCTAAACTAGTTTCTGTCAGGATTTCTTTCTATAAAAACAAAACCTGATTCTGTGGTTCGAGATTTGCATTTACATTATGACATGGATTTGGATTCTTGATCCAAATCAAATCAGGTTCGATGAGTTTGTTGTGATTTGGATTTAAGATTCTTGTATAAATTCAGAAGCTTTTGATCTGGAGTTTGATTTGGATTTAAATAAAATGTGAATTCAGATCTGGACGTAAATTTGGTCTTGGGTTTAAATCTCTGTTTTGATCTGAAGTATGATTTGGATTTAGACAAAATGTGAATTCAGATTTGGATGTAAATTTGGTTTTGGGTTTAAATCTCTGTTTTGATCTGGAATTTGATTTGGATTTGAGTGTGTATCTGGTTTTTGATTATGATTTGATATTTTGTCATGTTGGTGACATGTTACGTCCTCCTGATCTGGATTAACATGTTTTCATGAGAAGTGATGTTGATCCTGATCGGGAGTCAGTTTGTTTTCTGGTAAGGACACGTGGATTCTTTCACAGGAAGCAGCGCGGCGTGTTTTGCGTGTTTTACGGGTTTTGCGTGTTCAGACCTTTTCTTGACGCCCTGCATGCGGCGCAGGAAGGCACAGACGGAGCTGTGTTTGGCTTTGGATCGCAGGAAGTCGGCATATCTGTTGGAGAATTCGATGTCTCCCAGCTGTCTCCTCCTGTCCAAACCAGCCGCTGCCGTCTGCCTGCAGACAGGAAGACATCTGAGCACACGGAGAGGAAACAGGAAACAGCGTACTGGTGGTGTGTACGTACCTGAGGCTCGCCTGCAGCAGAGCGTCCAGAGTCCACGGAGCCTTCAGGTGTGTGAGAACGTCGCTCAGGAAACTCTCGTCCTCGTCTGCGTCCCTGACAACGAGATCAACATGTAAACAATAAACAAACGAAGCAACGTGAAATATCATCAACGTGAAACTCACCTGTCCCACACAGGAAGTGATGCGGTGAGGTGGAGGCAGGTGGACAGCAGGACTACCTGAGTCAGACTGATACCCAGCATGATGATGAAGAGGAGGAAGAGGAAGATGATGATCTGAGGAATAAATCCAGTTTGTGTTTGAAAAACATTTTGTTTGCAGACAGAAAACAAAAGAAACTGTCTGCTTTTCTAAAAATTCATTAAGAGGAGGAAACTTACCTGAGGAACACCCGGAGTCCAGATCAGAGCCCAGGACCTTCACACCGGTCTGGTCCTGCTCTCCATCTTTATGTACCTACTCAGGTATTGATCCTGTGAGGCGTTTATGGCTCTGTGTATTTACCGGATCAGGATCTTCAGCTGCTGGCGTCCATAAAGGCTGATCTAATTACCGGCTCTCACTTCCTGTCCGAGCTCTAATCACCTCCGATCCACGAGTGATATTTACTCAGATAAAATCATCCCACAGATCAATGCATTGATCCACACACACACACACACACACACACACACATACGGGCTGGGGTTTATGNCAGATAAAATCATCCCACAGATCAATGCATTGATCCACACACACACACACACACACACACATACGGGCTGGGGTTTATGGCTTTAGAATGTGTGTGTTTGTGTTTGCTTTGTCGTCACGTTGTGTGGTTTCTGATCAGGATTTGTAATGTAATGTTCAAACATAAAAACAGAAATGGAGCAGATGAAGATGAAGATGAAGGTGAACAACCCTGTTTGACTTTAATCACACAGAATGTTCAGAAAACCTGCATCAAATATGCAGTTCTGATTGGCTGATTCTGATTGCAGAATTCCCAAATCCTGTTTGGGAATATCAGAACTTTAAGGATGAATATGAACATTAATATTCTGCTGTAGCGCCACCTACAGGCAGACCTACTGGTTATCTCAAAGACCGATAAATGCTGAGGAACAAACTTCCTGCAACCAGAAAAGAGGCTGAATCTCTTTAAAATTTACATCTCAACTCAAAACCAATGATTTTCTACGACGGCGTATTAATACAAAAAAACAAAAAAAAAAAAAAAAANAAAAAAAAAAAAAAAAGGGGGGGCATTATTTCGAGTTTTTAAACTCTTAAAAGTTTAAAATTTTTCTGAGTTTAAAAATTCACAAATTTGCTAGTTGGCAAATTTGCAAATTAGTTTTTAAACTCAGAAACAAATAATAATAATACATTTTATTTTTAGGCGCCTTTCATGGCACTCAAGTATAACTTACAGTAAAATCAAAACATTTAAAACAATGCAAAACAGGATAATAAAACATATGACAGTTTACAGAGCATAGACTAGTTTGAACAGGTGTGTTTTAATCTGTGATTTGAACTGTGTGATGGAGTAATAAATAAAATACATAATAAAATAAATAATAAGGCGGCATCAAACCGCCTCATGTTGTGACCATGCCTGCAGTAATACTTTTCACTGGATTTAGAAATAAAGAAATACTTGTGCTTTTAGTGCAAAATCATCAAGTTATCATAACGATCATTGTACGGACTTTTAAAAATGGCAGATTTGCTAGTTTAAAAACTCGAAATAATGCCCCCCTTTTTTTCATCTTACATATGATCCTAATATGCGTCATATTTTTCTCTACATTTTAGTGATCATAATAATTTAACAGGAAGTAAAGTTTAACTAAACTCAGTCTCTGCTGGGTTTAGTTAGAATAACATCTTTTAGGTTTAGATTCTGATATTAGGCTACAAATAAACTTATTTTTCTGAGGGTTTGTGACGAAGGGAAACAAATAAAATACCGTTTTAGAGTAAAACAGTTTTAAACACAAAACATAATAAAAAGTCAGTACTTATTTATTCACACACACACACACACACACACACTGACGGACACCGCACAGCGCAGCTGATAAGCGGCTTTAATCAGCTCATATCTCCGGTGTTTCAGCGGACAGACCGGAGCTGGAAACGGTTTGAATGTGGGTGGTTTTCGGTGTTTGGAGTTCATGTATCATCCAGGATGTTTTCTCCAAACTACAGAGAATTGATTTGATCAGATGTTTATTCGTTGTGATTTTAGTTTTTATCGGAGTTTTTTCTGCTGAAATGAGGAGAAACTCCAGAAAAAGCTCCGGTTCTCTTTGCCGTTTCCCGGACAGATGCCTGATTCTCACAGCGCAGTAAAGACACGGCAAAGAAAAGGAAAAGTTTATTAATGAATTTATTTGTATTATTTTTTTATGATTAATGTGCGTTAAACCTTGGTCCTGTTTTGCGCGGAGGCTTTTAAATCTGCTGCTCATGACTTCACACGGTGGAGACCAGAGACCGGGCCTGGACCCGATGAGACCGGACCAGGCCCCGCTGTGAGGTCATGCCCGGATGAGGCTGGATGCGGAGCGGAAATGCCGGCCAACCTGAGCGCGGCGGCGGCGGCGACGCACAACGTGTCGGCGCTGGTGTTCGGCGTGGCGCTGACGGNCCTGAGCGCGGCGGCGGCGGCGACGCACAACGTGTCGGCGCTGGTGTTCGGCGTGGCGCTGACGGCGCTGATCGCCGGTGGGAACCTGCTGGTGTGCGTCAGCGTCCTGACCGAAAAAGCGCTGAAGACCACGACCAACTACTTCATCTTCAGCCTGGCGGTGGCGGATCTGCTGCTGGCGGTGCTGGTGCTGCCCCTCTTCGTTTACTCTGAGGTCATCTTACTCCGACGTCATTGTACTCTACTGTCTACATCATAGATAAAAAATAGTCCATACGTCAGTAAAAATAATAAAACAGCCAGTCTAACAGTGCGGACATATAGAGTATATATGGAGTTCTAACACTTCTTTCAAACCTTTATTTCTGAGAATCATTTCCCTAATTTACAATGATAACAGCAATAAAAAGAAAAAAAAAAGAAAAAAAATCAATTAAAACAGACCTTTGACAGATGTTCTGCTACAGCTGATTTAAATTGACCAACAGTTAAGATAATTTTGTGTTTTAAAGCTCATTGCACAATTTATTCCATGAGACTGGAGGCCTAACTAAAAGCAGTTTTACCCAAATCAGTTTGAATGTGGAGTCTGGAGTGTGAGCCAATAGGATAAGGACCAGAAGACCAATGTAACAGTGATAAGATGATAAACTTTCAATAATGACTTTATAAATTAATAGGTACCAAAGTTTATCACATCTTTCTGTGAGAAATGAACCAACCTTTTGATATAAAATGCAGTGATGAGTACCAAACCTATCACCTATGATAAATCTAAAGATAAACTGAGTCCAAAGATCTGAGAGAGAAGCAGAACATGTCTATAAATCACGTCACCATGATAGTGGCAGAAATGCAGCCTCATAATCATTTTCCTACTCAGCATCAGAAGGGCAGTTCTATTTCTGTAAAGAAGGCCAATTGTTTGCCATAATTTACTGACAAGATTTTGAATGTGAGATTTAAAGGTAAATTTCTCATCCACCAGAATACTTGTGTAGGTACTCAGAAACCCTCTAAATACAGGAACCACTCACAGTAGAGATGTGTATATTTTTGTACTCTACATCTTTTGCTCTAGAAAATAGCATGAACTTGGTCTTATTTACATTCAGGACCAGTGCATCTGGCGTAATGTTAAAGGAATGCTGTGGTTTTTCAGCAGCTAATTGCACAGAATCAGCAAAGCAATACAAGATAGTATCATCTGCATGAAGATGAAATTTACACTCAGATAAACAGTAAGTAATATTGTTGAAATAAATAGTAAACAATATTGGACCCAGTATTGAACCTTGTGGAACACCCTTTGAAACTGACAAGAAATTTGAACAAACATTTCCCATGAAAACAGATTGCTTTCTATTTGAGAGATACCTATAGTCCTGAAACCATTTATAGGTGTTTATATCAAAACTGATGCTATGTAATTTACTAGTAAAGAGTGATTAACAGTGTTGAATGCTTTAGAGACATCAATGAACAGGGCAGTTATGTCATTTATGACTACTGTAGCAGCAGTGATGGTACTATGCTTTGGCCTAAAACCAGACTGATAGATTCAACATGGAGGTTCTGTGAGAAATGATTTAAGCTGATCACTGACTAAAGATTCCAGGATTTTAGCAAGACAGGGCAAATTGGGAGATTGGGCTAATTGTTTAAATCACACGTATCACCGCCGTTAATGCAGAGGAACTACATGGGCAGATTTCCAGACACAAGGAACGGTAAAACAGAAAGATTAAATATATGTGTTATTTGCTCAGCAATAAGGGGAGCAGAGAGCTTGGATCCTCCTCACCTCTAACCTTTCTGTAATTAATGACTAGTAGGGACTCAGTGATGACGCTGTAAGTGAAGGGCTGTAATGTGAACGGGGAGGCATGACAAGAAGAACACACAGTCAGAAGGTGAAGAAGTAAATGTGGACCCAGAGAACTGATTCTCAAAGAGGCCAGCAGCAGCAAAATGCTTATTAAATGCTTGGCATATGTCAAACTTATCTGAAATTAAACAGTTAGCAGCATTAACATTGGCTGGAATTATGGATGTGGATTTGTTTTGTTTAGAGTCACTGCTTTCCAAAATTTTGGGGGTTGGAGTAAGAATTTGGGATTAAATCTGTATCAGTTTTTGCTTTCCTAACTAAAAAAAGTATTTATTTCTAATAATCCTAAAAGCATTCCAATCAGAAGGATCATTTATGTGCTGAGCCAGCCTCCACGCTTTGTTTCTAGTCTTAAACATTGATAATTTAGTAGAGAATCAGGGATTAGATCTGTCTTTGACTATTTTGTATAGGGTGCATACTTGTTAATGACAGAAAGGAAAGTTTTTATAAAATAATCCAAGGCCAGATCTACGTCACAAATTTCCAAAGTATGATGGATATCACTGTGTGGGAGATCATCTAAAAAGACTTGCTGATCGAAGTTCTTTAAATTCTGTGCTGACACTACTCGAGCTTTAATTCTTTTTAAACGGACACTCCAGATGTTATCAGCAAACACTGCTAAAGTTTCCTGATAACACTTCGATTTCTCTTTGAATGTCACATCAAAGAGGAATCGATGGTAATCTGGATGTGAAATGTTGTCCGCTCTGAAAAATCCAAATCACTAATGTGAAATCATATAAGTCTTGATTGATAAGTTCTAAAATACCCCATATGTCTAAAATCTGCCATATATCTATGGAGGATTTTATGATGTCATCTGTGGCCAATCAGCTTCCAGTTAAAACCTTTTTCATGTTGTGAAGAGGTGAAAGTCTGAGGAGCCAAATCAGGTTTAAAGCCACGGTCATGGCTAGCAGCCAGCGAGTCCGTAATCCTGCATGTTGGTCTAGTTTGTCCATCATGGACCTCTGGCCACAGGCTCACTATTTATCAATCAAACCTTGTGTAGCTTTTTAAACCTGCAGCTTGTTATTTCGTCACTGCATAATTATCTTTCAATAATTATTTGTGTTCACCCTGACAGCTGGTTAGCCATTGGCTAGCATAGCTTCTCAGTTGATTGGCTGAGATTCATCAGCCAATCAGACTCTTCACATTCCTTTCCCTGCTCCTCTGCGCTGGTGCAGGGGTCAGAGGTCACCTGGTGGTCAGTAGTCATGTTCAGTGAGAACAGTCTCAGACATGCTGAACAACAAACTGCTGCATAGGAAGACAGAAGTAGCAGACAGGATGTGGGAGGGGCTTAGCTTTGTCGTGACTTTGACCTGCTGGCGACGCTCAGAAACAGCAATGGAAAGTCAGAATTAATCACAGTTGGTAATTTGGATTTTATTGATTTTTTTTTTTTTTTTAATGTGAAAATTTTCTCTGTAAGAAAACTTTTTTAAAAATTTGATTATAGGAAATTCTTTAAAAACACCGCCAAATAAATTCTAGAAAAATAAATCCTAAAGAAATATAAAGTCTACAAATTGTTTTTTAATGTTTGAAAAACACAAAATGAAAAAAATATAGAAATGTTTGTGTTCAGAAAATTGGTTTTGATTCAAACTTGTCACAAACATCCAAAAACATGAAACGTGATCTGAAAGACGAATAATCCTTTTGTGCTTTACATGATGATAAACATGCTTAAATAAATGCTTTTTTTGTTGCTTATTTTTAAGAAGAGCAGATTTTTTTAAAAATTCATACTGATAAAACTTTCCTCAGATAAAGATTGTTTATTTGCACGCTGAACGTGCGGTTTGAGGTCTCAGGTTACGTTAATCTGCAGGTTTAGAAACAAACATCAGTGCTGCTGTTACTTTGAAGAGGTGGAAGCAGAATTGTATTTTCCTGCAGCAAATGAAGGCAGCACATGTTAATTGTGTTTGTTTGTGTGTGTGTGTGTGTGTGTGTGTTCAGTTCCAGGGCGGTGTGTGGACTCTGAGCACCAGCGTGTGTGACGGACTGATGACCATGGATGTGATGCTGTGCACAGCCTCCATCTTTAACCTGTGTGCCATCAGCATCGACAGGTGGGTGTGTGCAGGTGGAGCATTTGTCCTGATGGGGGCGCTAGAGGAAAGGTCAGGAAAGCTTTAGAAGTTTCACTGGCCAAACATTACTGAACGTTTATGGAACCTGAAACCAATCACACGCTGACATGTCAACAACCTGGAAACCCAAAGCTAGTTTGATTAGCGATGCTAAATAATTAAAGTTCTGTAAATAATGATCACTTCCTGTTTACTGACTGTGCTGGTCACATTTCAGGTTCATCACCGTGTCGATCCCTCTGAACTACAATAGGAAGCACGTGGACCTGCGGCAGGCGGTCCTTCTGTCGGCCACCTGGATCCTAGCTCTGGCTGTGGCCTCACCAGTCATGTTTGGCATCAATGACGTTTCGGGTCGCGACCCCGGAGAGTGCAAACTGGAGAATGACGATTACGTGCTGTACTCGTCGGTGTGCTCCTTCTTCATCCCGTGTCCCATCATGCTCCTGCTGTACTGCGGCGTGTTCCGTGGTCTGCGGCGCTGGGAGGAAGCACGCAAGGCCAAGCTGAGGAACGGCATCCAGGCCTGCCGAAAACTGCAAGAGGCCGCCGCCACCCTGCCGCCGCTGGCCTCGCTGCCGCCGCCATTGCCACCCATCATAGAGCGAGAACTCACCGACGCTCCAGACGAGTCAGACGCCCTGCCGCCCTTTGCTCAGAACTTCCCCTCATCGGAGTACAAGGACGGCCCCGTGCCAGCCGTGGACTTTACCCAGTTTAAGTTCAATCCGGACCCCCAGCGCAGGAAGAGGGCCAAGATTAACAGCCGTGAGAGGAAAGCCATGAAGGTGCTGCCGGTGGTCGTAGGTACGTATTTTCCACGTTCAGATGAAATGTGTACGCTGCTTTTTTCCACATGGTTCATATATGAAAGAAAAGGAAAATGGATCTGACAGACGATGGCGTCCTAAGCTCTCATGCTGTAACGCCCCCTGCTGGCAGGAGAGTTTTCCTCCGTTCTTTAAGGTTATAAAATAAAAGTGGAGTGGTGGCAGGGTTAGCCTGAGGCTCACCCTAACCCTCTACCTGCTGGATGAAGACCTGCAGGGATATTCGTCTCATAATTGGATTTGAGATTAAGGATTAACAGGAAGCACTTGTGCATTAGGAAGACTCACTATGGTTTCTATTTTTAGTCCAACTGGCTTTAGTGCCTGTGAACGCCTCACACCACAGCACAGCTGGTGGTGAGGCGTTCAGGGACCTGCTTCCTCTCCTGTGTCTGCACTAGGGGGCAGTAGAGTATTTCCACAGCCTGAAGTCAGGATGAAACCACAACAAATTTAACAGTTGATTTTTTTTTATTGATTAAAATTCGGCTGCATGTTGATCATACTGTGAAGAGTCTCAGTATGTTGTACTTCCTGTTTGTAAGGGCATCTAACCTTCTTCCTGTGGTCCTGCAGGTGTCTTCCTGTTCTGCTGGACTCCGTTCTTTGTCCTCCACACGCTGCGAGCTCGCTGTCAGTCCTGCCACGTCCCCCCGGCGCTCATGAGCGTGGTGACGTGGCTCGGTTATGTCAACAGCGCCCTGAACCCCATCATCTACACCATCTTCAACACCGAGTTCAGGAACTTCTTCAAAAAGATTCTACACCGCTGCTGCTCCTAGAACAGCGTGGCCCCGCCCAGTATGGCCCCGCCCACCGCGGCTAAAGCATTTTCTACACTGTCATCTGAATCTGCTGCATTCTGTTTTGGTTTTCTTCTGTTTTTCTTTTGCTAATGGTAAAGTTTAATTTTTGATTCACAGACTTCAGAAATGAAGCTTCATCAAAACACTAGATTGATTTTAAACTGCTGAACTCTTAAACATTTTACACTTAAATCAGGTTTGTTAGTCTGTGATTTTTTTTTTTAATCTGACTATTTTAAGAGCATAATGAAGTTTGTGTATAATAATTTATTCCAGGCAGTAGAAGCATGAAAGCATCATTTATACCATCATGGCGGGACATTCTGGGACATACAAAAGAATGTTAGTAAACTATAAAAATTCCAGTTTTTCCTGATTTTTTATTTTTTTTTGTTTTTTTTTCTGATTTTGTGTTTTTGCCTGTTAACAGAAAAAAATCCCATGTTCCCTCATCACATCAATAATGTCATTTACAAAGCAAAATAATGTTGTGAAAGATATGCTAATTTAACATTAAACTAAACTATAACATGCTAAACATTGGTATTTTAATATGCTAACAAGGTATTAGCATGAAGCTAATGTTCAATTCAGTGCAGAATGAAGAGCGGGAAAACAAACGTAAAGATGATGTCATTCTGCTAAACGAGCTGCAGGAGAAAACGACATGAGACAAACAGTGACGCTTAGGTTAGCTTACCTTACTTAGCTTAATCAGATTATAACTGCAGCAGCTACCTGACGCTGAAAAAAACTTCGTATCTCTGAGTCAAATTAAAACTCTGCCGCTAACATCGCTTCACACAGAGCGTGCTCCAATGCAAAGTTATCTTAGCATACTAGCATGTTAACATGCTTAGCATGTTAGCATTAAGAAGTTTGGAATCTCTTCTGATTCACGGCTCCTTTGATTTTGATTGACAGGCATATCAGCCTATCACATTCAGCCCTGTTGGTTCAACACATGCTTGTTCCACCCAGGCTCCACCCTCTTTATCCATATTAGGATTTTCTGCATCAGTGACAAAGATGGTGGTAAAAAGTAAACCAACGCTCCAGAATCCCCGGGACTCAGGCTGAGGGCGGAGCCTGCTATACCTTCACTTTCTCTATGTCCATATTAGTCACAGGCTCCTCCTCCTCCTCCTCCTCCTGCACAGTCACGCCCCCTGCTGGCTGACAGCAGCTGTGCTGATGCTCCTTCCAGTCCTGCAGTGCCACAATAATAAAACCAGTCACATCTCAACTTTTACAAGCTGGTTTACATTTTAAACTTATTAACTGCTGCTGCTAACTACTTCTACTGCTGCTGACTGCTAACTGCTAATGCTAACTACTGCTGCTACAAATTGCTACTGCTGCTAGTTATTACTGCTGCTGCTATTAGTTTTGCTGCTATTACTGCTTTTGCTAAATATTACTGCTGCTGCTAACTGCTCTGATGCTACTAATTGTTGCTGCTAACTATTACTGCTGCTGCTACCTGTTATTGCTGCTAAAAACTGCTACTATTTTTACTGTTGCTGCTGGTTTTATGATTCTACTAACTGCTAATGCTGCTGTTGTTACTGCTGTTAACTGCTACTTACCTGCTGCTGTGTAACCGCTGCTTCTGTTGCTGTGAACTGCTGCTGCTAACTGCTGTTTAAATGTTACTGCTGCTGCTAACTGCTGTTTAAATTTTACTGCTGCTGCTAACTGCTGTTTTAAATGTTACTGCTGCTGCTGCTAACTGCTGTTTTAAATGTCACTGCTGCTGCTAACTGCTGTTTAAATGTCACTGCTGTGCTAACTGCTGTTTAAATGTTACTGCTGCGGCTAACTGCTGTTTAAATGTTACTGCTTCTGATAAACGTTAATGCTACTACTGTTACTGTTAACTTCTGTTGTTAACAGCTACTGATATTCTGCTGTTGCTAACTATGAGTTGCTGTTGCTAACTGTCGTACCTTCCTCTGGCAGAAGGTGGAGCAGTAGTTGACTTTGTGGCAGCCTGTGCACTCGCTCAGCGCCACCCGGCCGCAATTCACACACACATGCTGCAGAGTGAAATCAAACAAAGCATGATCAGAAGATGAGAGGCTGCAGGGAGGTGAGACGGGTCACAGTGAGGTTGTGTGTGTGTGTGTGTGTGTGTGTGTGTGTGTGTGTGTGTCTCCATACCTCCATGTCGATCTTAGACTCTGATCCGTCTTGCTGCTGAAACAAAATCTGGTTCTGAAATGACGGAGAGCGAGGACACTACAGAGGACACACATACACACACACACATACATGAGAGTGTGTGTTAAAACAGCGTTTGTGTGTTTGACTCTTTCATACCTGAACATTCTGTGAAGCTTCATCAGTAAATTAGGACAAAATTAAAGACATGTAGATTTTCAGAGCTTCATACTAACACGTGTTCACAGCATGTTGCGGAAATGTAGATGTGCTTTAATGACAGTCTCACCTCCTTCCTGTTCCCCTGACCTTTGACCTGAGAGGTATCTGGCATGGTCTCAGACGCCTGCTGTTTGGCCTGTTCAATCAGAGCTTTCAGCTGCTGGACGTTGCTCATCAGGGTGTTGGCCATCTCCTCCAGGTACAGCCAGGTGTTCTTCTGCCCATCACTCACCACAGGCCCCGCCCCCACAACCGGCCCAACCTCCAACCCGTTCACCAGCCCTGCAGATGGAGACGCCGCCATTGCCATCTTGGCCTGAATTGGCTGGGAAGTCAGGGCCAACGCTGGGAGAGCCGTCAGCACTGTGGAGGAGGAGTCAATATGAACCTACAGGTAACATGTAACAACGCTGAGAGAACGTTAGAGTGTGTGTGTGTGTGTGAGAGAGAGAGACTGTGCTGAAGTTTGTTCCTCCAATAAATTATCATTTAAATACTGTATTGTGTTTATTCAGGCTGACCATGAGTAGAATTCTGGGACACGGAACGCTGTAGAACCTGGAATTCTAAAAGCACACCATGAATCTGAAGTTTGTCCCTCTTTGCTTTCACTACAGTTTGGTGGCTCGATGAGGATGATAAGGTGTCAGGCTGCATTCCATTTGATCCGAGCCGTGTCGCATGGGTTTGAGGTCAGAGGTGATTTCTTCATGGAGCCGCTGTGTACACTTGAGTTTTAAAAGCTTTTCGCTCACTGGAAAAGCAGAGCCAGGGTGTGTTCTGGCGTGATGAACATGTCGTGTTCATCACGCCACACAACCTTTCCATGGATACACAGTTCAACTGTGGCATGACATCAAGAACTCAGATTTAATTATTCTTTACTGTTAGTCCGTGTATTAAAAAAAAAAGAGCAGTCAATTCCATGGGTTAAATTTTGCTGGTGGGCGGAGCCACAGAGACAGGAGGATGGTTAACAGTGATTGGCTCATTAGCCACTCACTGACAGCTCCACCCACTCACTGCCGTCTCCCGAGAGCTCAGTACAGCCGCCCACAGAGGAGCCCAGCGGCCAATCAGCAGGCAGCAGAGGGGTGACTTGATGCTTAACAGGATGATGAATAGAATATCTCAGCCACAGACCATCCAGGAAGGAGGAGACAGGAAGTGCTGAGCCACAAACTACAACACGCTACACGTACAAACATGTCAAACATGTACACAGTCTCTACAGAGGACACAATAAGGTGGACAGAATAAGATGGACGGTGAGGTCACTGCTGTGTCTTACCCGTGGTGCTGGCAAACACCTCGCTCTGTGCACCCTCTGAGATGATGGCAGTAGCAGCATCACCAGTGGGAGTCCGGTCAAAGGTCAAAGTGCCTGACGTAGTGATCTGACCTGATGGAGTCACTGTGACTGTCAGAGGAAGATGAAGCAATCAGAGGTGTAAGTGTTTTCATTCAGAGGAGCTTTTATTTTGAAGTTTCTGTGGGTCATACATGTGGTTCCTGGGCTCAGCGTGATGTTTTTGGCAGCAGGAGGTTCCTTCTTGACAGGAGCGGCCAGACACTCGGTGTCCTTCTTCCGTCTTTTGTATGGAACAAAAAGGCGGACCGGACCCGTCTGAACAGGATCGAACCCGACAGAAACGAAACGTTCAAGATCAACATGGACAACGATAAAGAGAAGCAACTGAAAAACAACACGGACATCTTACCAGGCTGACGTTCTCTGATGTAGCTGAGTCGCTTTCCTTCAAACCCTGGAGAGAGAGAGAGAGAGAGAGAGAGAGAGAGAGAATGATGATGATGATGATGATGATGATGATGATGATGATGATGATGATGATGATGAAGCTCAGTGGGACTCACAGTGAGGTCATCACAGCAGGCAGCACAGGTACAGGAAGCAGCGTGAGGGTTCAGGAGCCGCTCCTAAACACACACACACACACACAGTGTGAGTCAAACACATTGAAAATCACCTGAACACCTGAGACTCTGGACCATCAAAGTCCCAGGACCATCTGGGTCCAGGGTCTGTTCTTGTGCCATACCTTTTTGTATCTAGACCACTACCATCTGTAGGAGTCTGTAGAATCTGTGGTGTTCTGTAGGGTCTGTAATGTCTGTAGATATCTGTAGGGGTCTATAGGAGTCTGTAATGGTCTGTGGTGGTCTGTAGGGTCAGTAATTGTCTGTAGTGGTCTGTAGGGTCTGTGGTGGTCTGTAGGCTCTGTAGTGGTCTGTAGGGTCTATAATTGCCTGTAGATATCTGTAGTGGTCTGTAGCTATCTGTAGGGGTCTGTAATGGTCTGTAGTGGTCTGTAGATGTCTGTATAGGGTCTGTAGTACCTGGATCAGACAGAGCAGCGGTCTCCCGGCGTAGCGGATGCTCCTCTTCCAGTCTTTGCTGCTCGCTCTTCCTGCCAAACCTTCAAACTCGGTGGGGCTGTACCACTGCTGGTTGTGTTTGATGCAGCGACCTTTGCCCCCTACAACACAACAACATGACAGTAACGCTCCGCTATCCTATGGCCCCTGAACTAATCATCAGCCATAACCGTGAAGATTAATACTGAAGAAACAGCAAACACAGTACAGCTACTTCCTGATATTAAAGTACAATATGCAGTACCTGAGTACAGTCGCTGTAGCTCAGGTTACTTTGTGGTACTGCAGTAGAAGTATTAGTACGAGTACCTGAGCCCAGCCGGTTCTTGTACAGGACTCCACTGGTGTTCCTGCAGCGGACTGGCAGCTCGTTGTTATAAACTGAAGGGTCCCAGTTATATTTACAGGACTCTTTGTCCTGGGGCGGAGTCAGTGGGGTGGGCGGAGTCTGAGGGCCTGACAGACACAAAAGGGGAAGAAAACTCCATGTGTGGTGTGAGGGCGCTGTAAGACCATGTTTACATCTGCATCCTGTTTGATACCTGCGGCGTTTCTCACGTACCTCCTGTGTCCAGCAGGGGGCAGCGTTGTAGAATTAACAGCAAGTTTTAACCTGGACTGAAGCTTACGTGCTAGTCCAGCTAATTTATTTTACAAAGTTTATAACAAATTACTTTATGTAAAAATGTCACTTTCTATAGTAACAGTGGTGTCACATTGTCTGTCCTCAGGTGTTTGGTACATGGTGCAGGTACTTGTTTCCATAGTAACAATATCATCTCTATATTCTGTAGTACTAAATTTTTGGGTTAATAATAAATTTTTGGGTTAAAATTTTTTTTTTTTTAAGTGCTGAACTTTGATACCATGAACAACTCTCTCTCTCCCCCCGACAAACACACACACACACACACACACACACACACACACGCACACACCTGGAGCTATGGTGGTGGCAGCCTTGAGGCCGGCTGCCTCCACGATGCTGCCGTCAGTGTGAACCACGATCAGAGTCGCCTTCTGGGTACTGAGACCTTCACCCAGCTGGAGGGTGGTCCTCCCACTCTGTAACACACACACACACACACAGATTATGTTGTTATAGTCTGAAAATAGCTGCTTTTATCAATTAACTCAGTCATTCAGTGTGTGTGTGTGTGTGTCAGTGTGTTTTGGACTTGTGTCCTACCAGCACATGTTCAGGCAGATTTCCTGTCGTTGCGACTGTTGTTGTGAACACGTTGTCCTCTGCAGCCTGAACGTCAGCAACCGTCACTGCAGTCACATCTGACAACACACACACACACGTTCTGGGATTACTATTTAAAGTTTATTACATATCGTAGTGCTCTTTTAAAGGACAGAACAGAAGAATAAACCTGTATACACTATCAGGATTGTGTAAGACGATATGGAAAAAATAAATAACACCAAAAACATAAGAATAAAAAAAAAAATAGAAGTATGTTTAACTTAAAAAATCAACATAAAAGCTTGTTATCTTCATCATCTTATTATTATAGAAATGTCTTTGTAATAATTTGTAATATATTCTAATGATTCACAAAAGCTGTGTGACATTTCACAAGTTTTGCTTTAATGTGAATATACAATATTTAATGTAATATTTTACCAAAATCCAGAAATATTTTGGTATAGTTGGAATGGTTGTTTAATTTTAATGTTTTTAAGTTGGGTAATTTTGTCTCCACAGCCTGGAAAAATAGCCAAGATGAAATGTTTCTTTAATTCTTATTTATGTATTTGGTTTACTGAAGTTTACTTGTTTTGTACCACTGTATCTGTAACGTTTGTACCACATTGGATCCGGTTCATGTGAAATAATGAGCACGAGCATGTTGATATGCATGACACAGTAATAATAAAATTAATATGATATGCATGACACAATAATAATAAAATTAATATGATATGCATGACACAATAATAATAAAATTAAAGTTCAATTCAATAGAATAACTTAGCAAAGTTATAAACCGGTGCCTGACGTGGGTTATTAAAAAAAATTACGATTTGCTGACAGAATCGTAAACTTATTTCACTTCACTCCTTAAGAAATTAAATATGTTGGTCGTAGCTACAGCACCGTATGCTAAGGTAATGTTAACGCTAATGCTAACTCTCCCGTTCTGCGTCTGCGCTAGCTAAAGCCTGCCTTGCCTGCAAACGCCGCGTCAGCCTCGTCCGGATTCGGAAGAGACTCGGGTTCCATGTCGATGTTTCCCGGTTCTGCCATCACGGCCATCGTCGTGACTTCGGCCTCCGACTCTGTCTCCGAGCCCACGCCCTCCACCGGCCCACCGAGGGGCGGTTCATCCAGCCCGAGCGCCTTCGTGGCCGAGTCCGCTTCGTCCATTCCTCCGCTGAACGACTGGATCCGAGTATGACCGAGCAGCGGCGGGACAGCGTGGAGTCCGAGCGTCTCCGAGTCCACGGAGCTAACCGGAGGAAAACAAATGCCTGAGCCGTTAACGAAAACAGGTCAAATCAGTGACATTCAGCCCAAAGTTAACGGGAAACACAAAGAATCATGCAACATCTAGCGGAGACAGAAATGGCGTCTGCCATCTGAACGCTTTTTTCCTCACGAGTACACACAGGAGGGATGAAGCGGAAATTACCGACGGAACCCGAGAGAAACCGAAGCATCACATAGCGGTCCATAAATAAAACTAGGCCCAATACTCAAGTAAAGAAATAATGTGTGAATTATTTACGGTCCATTAGTAAAGAATTCTACTATTTTAATGTAATTAATTTTAATATTTGTAGCTGAATTCTTTATCCAGATTTGCTGATATGAAGACAAACTTCCTTAACTGAAGCAATCAATAAAAGAACCTATGAAATATGTTAAGATCAACAAGATCTTTCTAAAATGTTTTATTTCTAACGTTGACAGTTTGTGTAATGTCTATTTTGTAAAGTCTTTTATAACAAGATGATGCATATAGCATGTGATTAAAATAAAACAGGTTTTCTACAATAATCCAACACTGGAGAGTCAATGCACAGCAGAACTGCATTCAGAATTCTGAACAGAATTCTTCCAATGTCATGATAGTTTTAATCGTCTGCAAAATAAACAAAATAAATAAATTCTATCCAAACATATAATGATACGAGTCCTGTCAGTGAAGCAGCTGCTGATGTCACAAAGATCTTGAGTGAAGTTTTTTTTAAACGAATTAAAATACAAAAAAAAAAAAAAAAAANAAAAAAAAAAAAAAAAGCACAATTAACACAGAGTTGTACAATCAAAACAATTTATTTTGTATTAGAATATGAAATTACAGTATGTTACTGCCTTGGCTGTTCAAGAAAAAAAAAACAAAATAACAAAAAAAAAGTTATCTAAAAAAAAAAAAAAAAANAAAAAAAAAAAAAAAAGAAATGATTGTGATTGGCCAAAATCTCCCAAAGAAAATGTAAAAATTCAAACTACAGTTTATGATATGAATATTCACCCAAAACCCTTTGATGACCTCTTCATCAACTGCATGATCATTAAACTTAATTAGCAGAAGATGCTAAATGCTAAGAGGAGCTACCTGCTAGAATGTCAAAAAAGTAAAACAAATGAAGATCATACAGCTGACTGACATATTAGGTCACATGAGATGACATCGCCTGTCAACAGTCCAGCTAATAGCATTTGGCCATTTCACTTCCTGCTTTCTCCCAGCAGAGGTTAGAATCCACACAAATGGTGCGTTCCAAAGCTCTTATTCGTTTCCATGTTTCCCTCGTGTGACTTTTCCTCGTGTCTTAATCCCGCCCATGAAGACAGGAGGAAAAGATGTGAGGAAAAAAACAAGAGGACAGAGGAGCTGAGGAATGGTGATTTAAGAGGAATGAAACATCGTAGCTCCTCAACATCACTTACTGATGATGTCACAGCTGACCACGCCCTCTGCTGGCCAGCTCGGATACTCAAAATTCTTCATTTTTGTTTTTGTTTTTTTTATTGGTGCTGTAGGTGACAGCTAAAAAGTTCCTTGTGCAGTCAAAGTGCTGCAGGACATTATACCATCCAATTAAAAACGAATACGACATGAGAATCCAGTTCAGCTCGAAGTCAGGACCTCAGACCAGTAGCTGCTGTTTTTCCTAATTTGTTCTTTTGTTTCCATGTCAGCGCTGTATTCTGGAGACTAGAAAGTAGAGCAGAAAGAAGAGCAGCACCAGGCCCACTGATACGTAACAGAGGATCCGTCGGTTATCTCTGCCGGACTGCACCATGGTGGAGAAACGCTTCACGCTGCCGCTCAGCAGCCCCGTCGCACTCAGGAAGTTTGAGTCCTGAACGGAGAAAAGAAGAAAGGATCCCAGACCATGCAGGGAAAACGATAAAGAACAGACGAGTGAAATATTGGATGCAAACACACCACAAAATGCAAAAAACATCCTGCTGACCAGAATGAGTCAAAAGACCTCAGAGACAAAGAAACAGATCAGGTCAAAATGGGACAAATTCTCACTTTAACTGCGTCAGCCTCTGAGTTCTTTATGTTAATAACTCATCTTCCATCTTCTACGCGCTTATATTCATACAAACAGACAAAAAGGAGAACAAGAAGTCTGAAGCTTCTCTCACCATGTTGTCCAGGTACTGGTTCTGATCGTCGGCTTCTCTGTCGATGTCGTAAGCGAGCTGTCACACAGGGATCACGCATGTTAAATAACATCACATTAAATAACATCACAATAAAAGACTTCATTAATACATATTTGCTGATTATAACATCTTTGTTTCTAGAGTGCTGCTAGGGTGTTCAGGGGTGTTGCTTGGTGGTTGCAAGGGCATTTTGGGTGTGTACATGTAGATGGTTTCCAAGTTATTTAGGGTGGTTGATATGTGCTAAGTGGTTGCATAGTTTTAAAGGCGGTTGCTATGCAGCTGCTTTGTCATTCAAGGTGTTCAGGGTGGTTGCTAGGTTGATGCTAATATGTTTGGGGTTTGGTCGCTAGGATGTAGCAAGCAGGAAGTGGTTGCAATAGCTGTCAGGGTGGTGCTTGGTAATGGCAAATCCTTTTATAGTCATATGCACAAGTACAAATGAAATTCAACTAATAAACTAAAATTCACAATTAATAAAATGTGAATTTTAGTTTTTACTTTTCAAAGAAAGAAGCTAAACGTAAAATGAGAAATGAAGAGAATAATTTTCTATTGTCACTCACAGATTTGAGTCTGGAGACTTTGGAGGCCAGATTTTCAGTCAGACGTTTGTTTTCAACGTCCAGCATGTCATCCACAGAGCTGTGACCTGTAAACCAACAGACAAGCTCACCTCTGACCTCTGAACAGGTTACATCATTAAAGAAACTCTGCCACTATTTTCACAGGCTCACTACTGTTCAACCAACCCTGTTATTCTGGTTTATTCATCAGCAACAGTCTGGAGTGTAAAAACTTATAAAGCAGAAAAAATGTCTTTGTTCTGTTTTAACCTTTTGTTCTGTTCACCAGTTTATATTCTGTGAAGTCAACGCTTTCAATAAAAATAAACTGTACAATGACAGTTTATCTATCGACTGAAACCTCGACTTTAGCGCAGTCTGAGATTATAAATCTAATCTCACACACGCACAAACACACGCACGGTATAACTCCTTCCGGGAAGCATTTTGAGTGACGGACCACCTGCACTCAGCATCTTCTTGCTGCACTCGACCTCAGGCTGGGAAAAGTTAAAGAAAACTCGGAATGAGTCTGAATCATCGGTCATCATCCCGTCATCCAGAACTGACGCCATTCCATCATGTCTGCTCACACCGTAAACAGTCATTTCTCTGTTTATACAGGAACGTTTTGAATAATTTTCTTTAAGTCAACCAGCACACAGACACAGTAAAAGGTTAAACAGAACACTGGGAATGCAGCAGCTGATTTGAAATGGTAATCAGCTCATAAGTGTTTAAACGTAGCTTCGAACAAAACTAAAGTTTTCATTGAGCCCTCCTTGTTTTAGTTAAAACGCGAGGTAGTCGACTCGTAAATCATTATCATTTCTGTTTTTTAAAATTCTACGTTGCGGCTTCCCACTTCCGAGGTACAAGGAGCCGACAGGCTAGTTAGCATGTTAGCTCGTTATTAATTTCGCTCTCACTGTAATTATTAAATGTAACCACTGTTTTAATAAAATGTCTTTATTTACACACAAGCTAAAAAATGCTAACAAGTTAGCAACAGCTGATACAGTCCCGTTTAAAGATTACAGATTTGAGTGAATACGTGTCAAAAACAACAAACCTCTACTCCAGTCCGCCATGTTTCCAATGACGTCACTATCACGATGCTGAGATTTGTTTCCTGACCTCAGACTGACAGGCTGTCGCGTTTCCATGGAAACCAGAAAAGAAACAGACGAGCTGATAAAGTATTAAAATAGGACATAAAAGAAAATGACAAGTAAAAAGAAAATTACAGTAAGACAGAGATGAAGAGATTAATTCAACAAAGAATCTCTGTCTGCTGCCACCTTGCTGAGCTGTCTGTCTGTCTGCCTCTCTCTCTCTGTCAGACACTAATTGGACTAATTACTGTCTATCCATCTGCCTGCCTTACGTTTATTTTCCCTGTGTGATTTAACACTTCTAAACAAAAGCTATAGAAAAGGATTCAGAATTTTTATTTTTATTTTTAAATATAATTGATGTGTTTTATTGTCCCGCAATGCAATGCGGAAGGAAAAGGAGGTGCTGTTCACTATTAAAAACAAATCAAACTGTGACACACTAAACATGGAGCAATATACAACCACAAAGCAGTTAAAATTTTCCTGACAGGCTAAACCCAGGGCAGGACTAACCCGAATTTTCTTCTAACTCAGTTTAGTTGTTGCCTCCCCCTGCTGCTTTGGCCCTGCACTGCATTGTGTCTCATTTTAAATGGGCTGATCCTGATTGGCTGACTGTCCGTGACATCACTGAGAAAATGAAAAATCTCAGCAGTGATATTTGAATAACAAACAGAAAAAAACTGCCACAAAAATTCTTCATCTATTAAATACAAATGTAAAAAATCACAAGTTATCATTTTATGTTTGAGCAGCTGATCCTTCAGTCAAATATGTTCCTGTTTACTTGCTGTGTTTACAAACAATACTGATGTAAACAAACATTTACCAGCATCAGAAAATATATTTGAAGACCTGGAGTGACAGCAGCTTCAGCCAATGGTTTGCATTTTGCTGGTGGGCGGGGCTACTTTTGGGTTTACATTTTGATCATTGATTGGTCTTTTAAACTTGTACTAAATTAAATATTTATTATTAACGTGTTGCAATCATGTCATAATCATGAGCCCAGTCACACTTGGTCTGCACTGACACGCCCCCACTGTCATTGCTCCTCCCACCTCAGAGTGAAGGTGTGTTTGTTTGGTTCCTTTGTGTACCAAACAGAAGCAGAGATAAATTTATAGCTCTCTGATAGGCTGGAGCAGGCACAGGTGCCAACTGTCTTTGGTAGTTGCTAGGGCATGATACCTGGTTGCTATGTGTCTTTGATGATTTCTAGAATATATTCCATGGTTGCTAGGCATTTTGGTTGTTGCTAGGTCATGACAGCTGGTTGCAAGATGGCTATGGTGGTTGCTAGCACATGGTACCTGGTTGCCTTTGTCTTTGGTGGTTGCTAGGACATGATAAATGATTGCTAGGTGTCAGTAGGGCATGATACCTAATTGATGGGTGTCTTTGGTGGTTGCTATGGTATGTTTGCTATGTATTTCTTGGTGGTTGTTCATGTATACTACCTGGTTATTGGGCTACATTTAGTGGTTTTTACTGAACAATGGTTTTCAGTTTACTCCTCTCACAGCTCCTCTGCTCTCAGTCTTCTCCTTTGTGAGCCTCCGTCAGAGGGAGACAGCAGGAGGAGCAGCCGCTCTGGTCTCACAGATTGTCTAATTAGATTAAGCGAGGCTTTCCTCAGATAATCATGCAGCAGTTCCTTTTTTCCTCTGCTGAAGCTTGCTGCCGTCGTTCCTGTCTCTGAAGGACAAACCGTGTTTCTGAGGACGAGGCTCACCTTAGGAGGACACGTCCGTCCTCCTGCTGAAACTGTGGACGGGTTATGGACTGTTTCTGGACTCAAACTGCTGCTGAAAAGTGCTGCTGACCGAGGCGATGGAGGAAGTTTGTGTAAATGCAGCGACACGGATTTATCTAAAACCTGTGAGGAGCTCTGTGTGTGTGTCTGTGTGTGTGTGTGTGTGTTTGTGTGCATGTGCATGCGTGTGCGTGCGTTGATTTAATCCCTCTCTCGGTATTTTCACATTTGATGTAAAACAGAATCAGCAGCTCATGACAGAATCTGAATATGATCAAATGTTTTAGTCTCTTTTTGATTTTTGTTAAAATCAGTGAGATTATTTTTTCAGGTTTCAGAAATCAGAGTGGAAGCAGAATCAGATTCTGTTCTACAATCAGAAAATCATGCTCAATTCTATAAAATTCTCCAAAAAAGGAAATCTTTTTTGGTTCTAATGTTTATTTTTTTTTATTTATGGGACAGTGATGATTGATTAACATTGCAATAAAATATTGGCAATGTAAATGTGCTGGGTTTAGCCAAACAGCTAATTTGCACCTGTAGTCCCACCACTCAAAAAAAAACTAATAATTAGAATAAAGCCAACACCAACAGCAATAAAAAAATATATATTTTATATATATATTTTTCAAGACAAATCCCAATACACTTCAGTTCATCATGGCTTCAGACCTGAATAGATTTCAGCCAAACTTTAAGTTTGATTTTAAAAGTACCAAACTTGGAACGGTTCCTAATTTCCAAGTGGAGTGTGTTCCAAAGTCTTGTTGCTGTTGTTTTCTTCTTGTTTCTAGAGAATTCTGAAATTTGTCTCAAAATAGTTTTACATTTTGTTTTTGGAAAACTCGAGAAAAAATCTTGATTGGAAAAAAAATTCTTCCATGTTTGATAGTCATGTGATTGAGTCCTTCACTGTAAGTCAAGTTTATTATAATCACATTTAAAAACTACAAAGTTGACCAAAGTTCTGTACAAATATAAAACACAAGTACAAATAAATAAATCCAATACAGAAATAAAACAAGAGACAACATGAAAACAGAACGATAAGACATGACGAAACATAACTCTATGTCAGGCTGGTTTGAAAAGAAAAGAATAAGTTTTTAGTCGTGACTTGGAAGTAATCAGTGATGTCGCGGTCCTGATGTGGAGAGTTTAGCTGCTCCATCATTTTGGTGCAGCGACTGCAAAGACATGGTCCCCTTCAGCTTCAGTCTGGACCTCATGACCTCATGATGACCAAAAGCATCTGGTCAGAGGATCTAAGTGACCTAGAGGGGGTCTGAGAGGCAGGGCGGTGCCAGCCCTTTAAATGACTTCAAAACAAACAGCAACATTTTAAAATAAATCTGAGAGTGAACCAGAACCGATGGAGAGAGGCGAGTACGGGGGGAGGTGTGGTCTCACGTCAAGAGCCGAGCAGCGGCGTTCTGGACCGGCTGTAGTCAAGATACAGACAATTACAGTAAAACCGAGATGAAATGAAAGGATGAATCAGCTCAGAACCATGAAAAGAGAGAAGAGGTTAGATTTGGTGAAAGGAGCTGGTTTAAAACAACAAACTGGACCTGGTTTGTTTTGTTCAGGCTGAAAAATTCCTGATATTTTCCTTCTGTGGGAATATGAGTACTTTTATTCTGTGCATTTTTCCTGCATAAGCCATCAGAATAATGGTTTCTGCTTCTTCTACAGTCACCGAGTCCTCGTCAATCCACATCTGCCGCTCTGGTCCACCTCTGAGTCCACCTTTGTGCTCAAGGTCTTCGTGGACCAGAGGAAGATGACATGGCCAACAACTCTTTCCTTGGAGCCAAACATGGCCTCTGCGCCGAGGCCAACCACGAGACGGAGTTCAGCTGCTCGCTGAAGGAGCTCTGCTCACTGATGGAGCTCCGAGGACCTGAAGGTCTGAACCGAATCCGGGAATGCTACGGAGACATTCATGGACTTTGTGCCAGTGATGTCTCAGGACATCACCTGTAGATGGTAAATAAGTTTAAAAAGTCTGTCATAAGAACATTAATGTGCTTTCAGGGTTCTGATTGGAGAACATATGAGGGGGCGCTGACCCTAACCCTGACCCTGACCCTGACCCCCACCTCCTCTGATTTAATATATAAACATACCAGCAGGTTTATGGATTTGCTATGTCTGCTTTTCATTTATGAGAATGTTTGTGGTCAAATATTCTGAAAACATTCAAGCAACATTTCATCAGCAACATTCCATGTGGAGGTTACTGAGACTGACAAGCCCCTCCCACTGTAACTCAGACTCCTCCCACTTATTTACAGACTCCTCCCACTGTGACTTTTTATGGTTCGGCTCCTATGAATGTGATGGTTTCACAGGTTGTAAAATTTCTTCCATAAAGAAGAAACTCAGATGTTAAACTAAAGGATCCACAGGGAACTGAGCATGCTCAGAAACCTACGGAGCTCTGCTGGATCAATCAATAAAACAACCAGTCAATGAATGAGTGAATGAATGAATGAGTGAGAGTGAATGAGTGAGTGAGTGAATAAATGAATGAATGAATGATGTGATGTCTCTCTGCAGGTTTGGATGGAAATGCTGATGACATCATCAGGAGGAAGGAGGAGTTTGGACAGAACGTCATCCCACCCAAGAAGCCTAAAACCTTCCTGCAGCTGGTGTGGGAGGCCCTGCAGGACGTCACGCTCATCATCCTGGAGGTCGCCGCCATCATCTCACTAGGCCTTTCATTTTACAGACCACCAGACATCGAGAGACACAGTGAGTCCTGGTCCAGACCTGTGACTTTTTATGGGTGTGTCCTTCTGTGGTGTGTATGCCCTTTTTGAAGTGTGTGTGTGTGTGTGTGTGTGTGTGTGTGTGTGTGAGACCTCTCTATGTGGGCGTGTCTCTCTGAATTTGGGCATGTCTCTTGATGTGGGTGTGTTTCTAGTGATATGGGCGTGTCTCTACTGATGTGGGCATGTCTCTACTGAAGGACAGTAGAGAAAGCAGGGACACATCCATGTTCCTCGTGCAAAGAGGGCCCGCCAAGCCAGTGGCAAATCCTGTCCAGACAGGGCACTGAGTCCACACCCACAGCCAAACCAACTGGGCATAGACCACCTAGAGAGCACCCCGCCCCCTCCTCCCCACCCTTTTCACCTGTTTTTCTTCTTTTTTCTTCTTTTTCTTTTGTTTTCCCATTTGTTTGTTTCTATTTATGTATTTTGTCTTTCTTTTGGCGTTGAAGATGATAATGATTTGATGTCATTGTTATTGATGTTATTTTTTATGTTGTTTATGTTTTTCTGTTGAAGTTGTTGATTTTGTTGTTGTTTAGACTGCGGGAAGATGGCAGGCGGCGTGGAGGACGAGGACGATGCAGAGACTGGCTGGATCGAGGGTGCCGCCATCCTGCTGTCAGTCATCTGTGTCGTCCTGGTAATGGCCTTCAACGATTGGAGCAAAGAGAAGCAGTTCCGTGGGCTGCAGAGCCGCATTGAGCAGGAGCAGAAGTTCACCGTGCTGAGGGGGGGCCAGGTGGTCCAGATCAGCGTCGGCGACATCGTGGTCGGAGACGTTGCACAGATCAAATACGGTGAGGATGCCAACACACGCCAAGTACCTGAACGCAACGCAGACTGTTAAAGTTACAGACCTAAAGCAGACGAGTTACTTTTTAACGCCTCAGAATGAAATTTAAAACCAATGTCATAATATAAAAATGACAAAAGTAACTTCACAGCAGCAATCACTTTATTTTAAGTGACACTATTTTAAATTACAATTATTCTTTACATATTTTAGTTTACTTATTCTCTAATTATATTTACTGGCACATAAATGGGCGACAAAGCTAAGTATTAAAAAAAAGAAAAATAATATTAAAATATAATGGCTGTGGTAACAAACATTTCAAACAATGATTAGTAAAGTTTGGCTCAAAACTACAAGCAAACATTAACAGAAAGTTTGACTCAAACATGGGTTCGACTCCCACTTTTGCCCCAGTATTTAAATATATTAAATATCCTGTGACGTCCCCTTTAATATCTCCTTTAATGTCTCCTCAAGTCAGGTGTATTTGTAGCTTAATATCACATCAACATCTCAAAGGTCTTTACAGACCCGCATATTAACGGTTCCTGATCAGCCCAGACTCTCTAAGAAGATGAGAAAAACTCCCTACAAACCTTATTATATGAGGAAAATGGAAGAAACCTCAGGAGAGACTATTCAAAGAGAGATTCCCTCTCCTCAAACAACCAGGTGTAACATAGGAGCCACAGGTGTAGAAACAGGTAAATTACAAAGATCAAAACCAAGGATATATTACAGAATAATATGAACAGCAAATAATCAATGATCCAGTTTAGTCAATACGAAAGGGGGGGGGGGGGGGGNCTGGCAGACTTCTGGTCACAGCTGAGCTTCAGGACCCCAACACTCATACAAAGTGTGAGGAGGTCCACATAAGTCCAGGAGGGTCCACTTCAGTATAACGGGGCCGTGCAGTATTTTATAAGGAGGGAGGAGAACCTTAAAGTCCTGTAATATCTCCTTTAATATAATCCTGTTTTGGCCAGGACACTCTTGGAAAAGAGTTTTTTAATCTCAAGAGCTTTTTCCTGGTTAAATAAAGGTTAAAAAAAAAAAAAAAAANAAAAAAAAAAAAAAAGGCAGCCCTGGTATTAACAGGAAGCCAGTGTAGGGAGGCTCAGACAGGTGTGATCTGTTTGAGTTTAGGGTTCTAGTTCAGATCCGGGCTGCGGGGTTTGAACAAGCTGCAGTTTTTTCAGAGCAGCAGACACTCATGATGACCCTGAATATCGACAGTACATACAGGACACACTCATACACAAACACACTACACACACACATACACATACACACTCGGTTTTTTGAGGGACAGAAGCCAAATTTCGTGCGTTTGAGAATTGAAAGTCAGGTTTTTCCACGGTGCGATGATGGAGAGAATACACAGTCTCCATCAAGTGGACTAAACTGCTGAAGACTCTACACACAAAGTGGAAGAGTGCCTCACAGGTCCACCAGGAGCCTGCGGCCTTTCTGTAAAGCTGAGAGCCCATCTCCTGTAATGTCTCCTGTGGTCTTTCTCACATGAAGTGAATTTACCTGTTGTTTCAGGTGACCTGCTGCCCGCTGACGGCGTTCTGATCCAGGGAAACGATCTGAAGATCGACGAGAGTTCTCTGACCGGAGAGTCCGATCACGTCAAGAAAGCGCTGGACAAAGACGTTATGCTGCTTTCAGGTACCTCACTTTGTGGTTTTTACAGCTCTGATGGTTTTGCTTTTACTGGCTGATGGATCAATGGTGCTTTCTGATATTTCTATTCAATTACTCATTGATACCCTATAATTACTGATAATAACAGATTAATAATCTGTTGTCTTCTCAAATGATTAGCCAGACAGTCTCCATCGTGGGCAGGGCCTTTAGACTGTGCAGGTTTGTTAGTTTTACTTTCCTGGTCATATTTTGACTTCCTGTTTTATTTGGTAAGTTTCTGGAATTCTCTAAACTTTTCCACAGCAACTAAATTACTCCATCCAGGTTCTGGATGCCCACGTTTCTAGACCGAATCCTGAACCAGAGCAAAGTCTTAGCCTAAAGCGTGTTTGTCATTTTTACTGAAAAGTGCAGAGGGTTAACGTCGCATTCAGGGTAACATCAGCTGATCAGGTCATATTGATGCTGACTGTGAGTAAACCAGCCAGTGAAAGAAATGCAGGATGTAAATAATGTTGTTGCCACTTGAAGTTTTGTTGATGTATTTTCCATCATGTGTTGAAGTAAACCGTCACAGCTTGTGTTTAAACTCACCGATCCTGGAAATTTACCATTTCCTGCTGAGAAATGTTCAAAGATTTGACTTTAACAGTGAGGTAGGAGCGCCTGAATGCACCACAGGTCCTGTGAGGGTCTGACTGTCTACGTTCAGGAGGATCAGGTGAGCCTTCAGGGGAGGCCACACCCACTGACTCCTCCTCATGTCACCCCCCTTCAGGTACCCACGTCATGGAAGGTTCTGGTAAGATGGTGGTCACGGCCNCATGTCACCCCCCTTCAGGTACCCACGTCATGGAAGGTTCTGGTAAGATGGTGGTCACGGCCGTAGGCGTGAACTCTCAGACTGGAATCATCTTCACGCTGCTCGGCGCCAGTGAGGAAGCTGATGGTGACAACGAAGAGAAGGACAAGAAGAAGAAGAAGAAGAAGAACAAGAAGAAGAAGGAGAAAGAGAAGAAGAAAGAAGGGAAGGAGGAGAAAGAGGGGAGGAAAGAGAAGAAGGAGAAGTAAGAGCAGAGAAACTGCACGTTAAAACCTGGTTTATTTTAACGCTGACGCGATTGTGGCGGAAAGTTTGACGTAACTGCATGTCCAGATCATGTCCATCATGTCCGTGTCACGTCCACGTCGTGTGACTGTTGGTGGTGATGTCATGTGACGTCATGTCCGCGTCACGTCAGCATCATGCCCGCATTATGCAGAAACCAGATGTAACCTTCTAAAGTAATTTTTTTTATCATTTCACTGTAAAACAATGATTTTACCACAAAAAACATTTTACTACAAAGGATGATTAATTTTATTTTATGAGAAAATGAAAATTTGTGAAAAAAATTTTCTAAAAACCAAAAACAGCACAAACGCTGTTTTACCATTTTTGAGGTTTTGTTTGTGTTTTGCAGAGGAAGTGTGAAGATCAAAGCTGATCAGACTACGATCAATAAAATTATCTGATCAAACACCAATTTTTATAGCATAATTTTTCTTACAGAGAAAATTAAATTCACATTTTTGATCATGTGAATTTTTACATTTATGTTCAATAATCAAAATAAATGTAATGTTTTTGTGTGACAGTAAATTTGATGCTCTGATCAGAATTTTGAAATCCAACCTTTAGTTTTGGACTAATTAATGGTCCTTAACGAGCTGTCCTTAATGAGGGAGACTTCAGAGTGTTAATGAATGACTGGCTGTGGCTTCTAATGAAAAGTCATTTGTTCTCTTTATTTTTTTCATCAGGCAAAAAAGACAACAAAGGAAAGAAAGGTAAGAACATTACGCAATATCACAATGTAAAAAAATTATACATATTTTTATTCCAAATCAAAGAAAAACAAAAAGTTCATCAGGACATTAAAGACTGAAACCTAATGAGATGTTTAGAGAACCGACATGTATCAGCCGGGTTCCTCCTGGTTCTGCTTCCTATCCATCCTGAGTGGGATCTACCAGCAGAACCAGTCTGGTGGTCCCTGTGGTCCTTGTGGATCCTGTAGACCCGGTGGTCCCTGTAGTCCTTGTGGATCCTGTAGACCCGGTGGTCCCTGTGGTCCTTGTGGTCCCCATGTGGTTTTCAGGTCCTCCTGACTATGCTGGTGGTGATTAGAACCAAGCAGATTATCAGCGTTAAGCTCAGCAGCTGCTCCGCCTCTTTCTGCTAATAACTAGATTTAGTGGATCAACACACACATGCACACACGCACGCACACGCACGCACACACACATACACACGCACATATGCACAGGAGCAGGTTCTACTACATGTATGTATATTGTGGTGATTAGCTGATAGAACAGGTGATGCAGAAAACTGGCGGGAAGCTAAACAAAGAGTAGAAGCAAAGCTAACTGAACAGCATGAAAAAAAGTCTACAAAATAAAACAGGAAGTGATTAATCAGAGTCCAAGCAGGTCATTACAATATGATATGCTATTATATGATATGTTATGTTATGATACAATATGATACGATACAACATTATATGATATGCTATGCTATGATAAGGTACGATACAATATTATAAGGTACACTATGCTACGATACAATATTATATGATATACTATGCTACAATACGGTATAATATGATACAATATTGTATGGTACACTATACTACGATAAGATATGATACAATATATCATATGCTATGCTACAATATAATGTTATATGATATGCTATTATATGATATGCTATGCTACAACATGGTACGATACAATATTATATGATACACTATGCTATAATACGATTCAATATTATATGATAGGCTATGCTACGGTGCAGTACAATACAATATTATATGTTATGAGACGGTATGATACAATATTATACGATACGCTATACTGCGATAAGGTACGATACAATATGCTACAATATGATATTATATGATACGCTATGCTACAATATGATACAGTATGATACAATATTATATGATACACTATGCTACAATATGATACAGTATGATACAATATTATATGATACACTTTGTAAGGGTATGGTACAATACTATATTATGTGTTACGATATGATACAATATGATACTATACGACATTATACGATACTCTATACTACGATACGATATGGTACGGTATGATACGATATATGTTACAATATAGTACGATAAGATATGGTACGATACAGTACAATACAATGATACAATATGATATTATATGATACGCTATGCTACATTACAATATTACAATATTACATTATAATACATTACATTATAATACATTACAATATTATATTATATGTTACGTTATGATACAGTACGATACTATATGATATTATCGTATAGTATGTATATAGTATTGTATCATACGGTACGATAAGATATGCTACAATACAGTTCGATATAATACGATGTTACATGATATGCTATGCTGCAATACAGTAGGATATGAAACATACAATGCCATACAATATAATATACACTATGTGTATTATGTGGTTTGACTAACTTCCTGTTTCCTCTGCAGGTAAAAACAAAGATGGAGCTGCTGCGGAAATGCAGCCGCTCAGTGAGGACAGCGAAGACATGAAGAAGAAACCCAACCTACCAAAGAAGGAGAAGTCGGTCCTCCAGGGAAAACTCACCAAACTGGCCGTGCAGATCGGAAAAGCAGGTGACTCATCAGACAGGAAGTAAACTTTGGTTTTCCTCTTTTCACAATAATGTCTCAAAAAAAGTTTCTGTTGTTTCGTATGTCTGTTTTGTAAACTGTTTTCTAATGGCGTCTCAGAGAAAAATATGGATTTTATCTGATTCTTTAGCGCTTTAAATAGTTTCAACATGACATAAATGTGGCTGTCAGGGAAAAATGCTCTGTGAAAACTTTTTAATGACAAAAAGACTTTTAAACATAAATAATTTGGTACCAGGTCTGAGCGTCTTCTGTCCCTGCAGGTCTGTTCATGTCTGGTCTGACCGTCCTCATCCTCATCACGCTCTTCCTGCTGGACACCTTCTGGATTCAGGGTCTGCCATGGGTCAACGAGTGTTTGCCTGTTTACATTCAGTTCTTTGTCAAGTTCTTCATCATCGGCGTGACGGTTCTGGTTGTGGCGGTTCCTGAAGGTCTTCCTCTGGCTGTCACCATTTCTCTGGCCTATTCAATCAAGGTAGGCAGAGGAATGGTTCCCCTCGTCCCTATTGCACGACCACTGGAGACATTAAGACCTGGTCCCTAGAGTCCAACAGGGCCAGGTCTTACTGTCTCTCTAGTCCTACAGGATCAGATTTTAGTTACTCAGGAGTCCTGTTGGATCAGGTCAGGTCTTAGTGTCTCAGGAGTTTACAGGATCAGGTCAGAGTCCTATAGGATCAGGTCTTAATGTCTCTAGAGTTCTGTAGGATCAGATCTTAGTGTCCCAGAAGTCTATAGGATCAGGTTTTAGTGTCTCAGGAGTTCTATAGGATCAGGTTTTAGTGAGTCAGGACTTCTCTGGGATCAGGTCTTAGTGCTTCAGTAGTCACCTCAGTGACCTCGAAATATCTGATGCTGGTCTTCCTGAAGAACTGGACGATGTTTGGTTTTCTTTTCTCTCTGCTCAGAAAATGATGAAGGACAACAACCTTGTCCGTCACCTGGATGCCTGCGAGACGATGGGCAACGCCACGGCCATCTGTTCTGACAAGACTGGAACCCTGACCATGAACCGCATGACAGTGGTCCAGGCCTACATCGGAGACTGCTACTACAGGAAGGTCCCAGAACCAGACCTGATCCCTGCCAAGATTCTGGACCTGCTCATCATGGGTATTGGGGTCAACTGCGCCTACACCACCAAGATCATGGTAACACCGTCATTGATAATGACATGCTCTATTGTTAATTAATCAATAAGCCTTTAATCAAATCTGCAAACTGAAGACAGTTTTCTGATGTCAGACTGCCCCTGAATGCACAGACAGGTAGAAATTGTAAAAGCTAAAATGATTAAGAGCATGAACAGGAAGTTAACAAGATTTGTAGGTTACGGTCTAAAAATCAGCCATACGATTATTTATATTTTATTACCATCAGGAAGTTCTGTAACGCCCTGCTATGTTCCTGTTTGGTTCCAGCCTCCGGAGAAAGATGGCGGGCTGCCTCGTCAGGTAGGAAACAAGACTGAATGTGCCTTACTTGGATTCGCCCTTGACCTGCGGCGTGACTACCAGACCATCCGTAATGAAATCCCAGAGGAAAAACTGTTCAAAGTTTATACTTTCAACTCAGTCAGGAAGTCCATGAGCACCGTGCTGAAGAACGCAGACAGCAGCTTCCGAATGTTCAGCAAAGGAGCCTCCGAAATCCTCCTGAAGAAGTAAGTTTACTGCCTCTGCTGGTCACGATAACAGATTTCAGGAAGGATCCGAAGGTTTTTAGAGATTTTCCTTGGCTTCTTGACCGGCCAACCGGAAGGCTTCAGCAGGAAAGGCTTTGAGCAAACTGAAAATGTTCCCTTTTGGTAAAGATATGGTCCTCAGAAAGTTCTGAAAGTTTTAGGAGAAAATTGTAGATCTTTTAAGAAATGTTTCCTGAGAAAGCAAGAAACATTGCTAACTATGTAGTGTTGAATCAGCACGGCGTCCTGTGGCTTCTGTCTGGAGAAAGTCATGCTGACATGGATGTTATCTCAGTTGTTGTATCTTCTGTCCTCTGTTTGTAAGCCCTCCTCTCTGGCTGTTGGTCACATGATCCTGCACTTCCTTGTCCCTTGTGTCCAGGTGTTCTAGCATCCTGACATCTAGTGGTGAGGCCAAAGTGTTTAAACCCAGGGACAGAGATGAGCTGGAGAAGACTGTGATAGAACCGATGGCGTCTGAGGGTTTAAGGACCATCTGCCTGGCCTACAGAGACTTCCTTCCCACCAACAAAGAAGTCAACTGGGAAAATGAAGCCAAAATCCTCACTGGACTTACCTGCATATGTGTGGTCGGCATTGAGGACCCCATCAGACCTGAGGTAGGTCAGCTCACCTTTAGGCACGGCTGTCTTAAAATGCATTTTTACCTCTCAGGGGTCATTTTCATGAAACGTCTTAAAGCAAAGTAGATCCTGTAGGGACGAGTCAGGGCAACCGTGCATTTGTCCACTTTCACCATGTTATGGTTTGTCACTCAGGTGTTCATCTCTGGTTTTTTTTTACCTCGATGATGATGATGATAGTTTAGTCCAGTTCAATCAGACAAGCATTTATGTCATCCTCTGTACAGGTGGTTTGTGCAGGTCTAAACACAGTGATCACACCTGAGTGTGAAGCAAAACAACCACACAGACGTTTAGAGGAGGACGTCTCAGTTCCAACAAAATCTGGAGCGTTTCAATTCTCATGTGAACATGAACCAAACGTGATCTATAGATGTATTGATCTATTGTTTAACAGCAGAGATGCTCTGTGTGTGTGTGGTTCACATTATCAAATAAACCAGATGCTGTTAAAGGTGGTAACACATGAATCTTAGCTAAGTCAGGTTAGCATGTGCTTGTATGTTCTCAGCATGTTCAGTGTGTGAAGGCAGCACATCTTCTTCACATCATGTGAAGCAGCATGTGGTTTTCCACACGTTGTCTCTACATCAGATTCAGCTTCTGCTATCATAGTTTTCTTCTTCATGGATCACATGATGCTATGACTAGGAAAGGATCCACATTCATCTTTGTTACTCTGATTTACTTTGACACCATAGAAACTACTTCCTGTTTGGAGTTTCTTTCTGACCAATCAGCAGAGAGCACGTGATATCACATGAGTTGGTTGGATTTTTTTTTTCCTGTGTGAAACTGAACCAAACCAAGCAGTAAATGCAGAATTGGAACAATTTAGTCTCTTTAATCAGACGAGAGAAAATGATCTACAGATCTGAAATCATCCTCTTGATGTATACGTTGGTCATACGTCACCTTGTTCTTTTATTAAAGGTGATTCATGTTTGTTTTTTACCACATTCTGATCTTTTTTTCATTTGTTTGTGAGTTCACAGAGGTGGAACCTTCCGCTGTTGTTTTTTTCTCGTTGTAAACCCTTGAACGGTCTGTTTTATGTGGCGTCCTCCTCAGGTGCCGGACGCCATCAGGAAGTGCCAGCGAGCGGGAATCACCGTACGCATGGTGACCGGAGACAACATCAACACAGCCCGGGCCATCGCCACCAAATGTGGCATCCTGCACCCTGGAGGGGACTTCCTGTGTCTGGAGGGCAAAGAGTTCAACCGGAGGATCCACAACGAGCTTGGGGAGGTGAGATGATCAGCTTTAGCTTCATCCTGCTGGAGGCGGGGCTTAAAGGTGGTGATCAGCCCATCCATCAGCACTACTGTCAGACCTTTATAAAATTACCTATGGATATTCATGGTGAGCGCCTGAACTTTCTTACAGTGCCACAAATATAACAGCCATGTTTCCATAAAGTTTGCTGATCACATTTATGACCCCAGAGGATGATCCAGTCTGATTTTTAATGACTCCATGACCTTCTTCTGGCACCACCTTTAGGATAATCTTTACACTTATGATCCATTATCTTTCCTCATACCAAACCCTCTCCTGACCACAAGCTGTCTGATGCTGGAGGAATGACCCATGACCTTTGCTCTGTTAACACCAACCTCACACTGAGCTAAAACACTACTATGCTGCTTGTTCTGTCATGTTGCAGGGTGTCATGTCCATCGCAGCCTGCAGGAGGTGAGCAGGACTTTAGATTCCATTAATCCAACTCTAAACTCTTCTGTTCTTTCCTTTCTTCCAGATTGAACAGGAGCGCATTGATAAAATTTGGCCAAAACTGCGAGTTCTCGCCAGATCGTCTCCGACGGACAAACACACGCTAGTGAAAGGTTGGAATGCTTTAACCAGAGACTGTAATGGTGAGACAGGCAGGGAGAGGTGAGACAGACTGAGACAAATGGTGAGACACACAATGAGGAGGTAAGACAGAAGGAGGTGAGACAGACTAATGCTGCGTTCACAGACCTCGGAAGTCGAATTTTCCCAGTTGGAAGTTCCAACTTTCAACCTCTAACCTTTCCAGCCAAATGTAATCAAAAAACACCAATAAATACTGTAAAATTAATTAAACTTAGTAATAAATACTAACTAAAGTAAAGTTAGACTACAGGACTGTCTGGTTGTGTTGTTTTATAATGATATTAATCACAGTGGGTATTAAACTTTGTGCAGAGAAGTAATATTATGAAATTATTTACACTTACGTATCAATGGCAAATAGTTATTATACAAAATAGATAGTTACCATGGCGATATATTCTGACCATGGTGATATATTTTGATACATTTTCTTTCAATTTCACGCAAGAAAAAATACTTTATTCATCTTTTAGCTGATCATTTCCATTCACAAAGCTCGCTTCCATGCCGCCATGTTGAGTGACGTCATACTCAGTAAGTCGGGTTAGATCATTTTGATCCAGGTTTCCCAGCCAGAGTTTCGACTTCAAGTGCCGTTCCAACGCATTTTTCCAAGTAAGAAGTCAGAAAAATCTGAGTTCCAAGGTCTGTGNTTCAAGTGCCGTTCCAACGCATTTTTCCAAGTAAGAAGTCAGAAAAATCTGAGTTCCAAGGTCTGTGAACACAACATAAGACAAACAGAGGAGATGTGAGACAGTGTGGAGGTGAGACAGTTAGTGGAGGTGAGAGACTGGTGTCTCAGGCTCTATGTCCTGTTGTCCTGTCAGGTATCATTGACAGCACAGTGCTGGAGCAGAGACAGGTTGTCGCAGTAACCGGAGATGGAGCAAATGATGGCCCCGCCCTCAAGAAGGCGGACGTTGGCTTCGCCATGGTAAGAACTGATGATGATGTCATCAAAGTGGTGATGTGATTAAACTAGTAATTTTATTGGAGAAATGTGTGAGGTATTCTACGTTCCTCTCCTGACCCAAAGCTGCTGTTACCCACAGGGCATTGCGGGTACGGACGTAGCCAAGGAGGCGTCTGACATCATCCTGACAGACGATAACTTCAACAGCATCGTGAAGGCCGTGATGTGGAGCAGAAACGTTTACGACAGCATCTCCAAGTTCCTGCAGTTCCAACTCACGGTGAACGTGGTGGCTGTGGTGGTGGCCTTTACCGGAGCCTGCATCACCCAGGTGAGCCCGCATCACCCAGGTGAGCCCGCATCACCCAGGTGAGCCCGCATCACCCAGGTGGTTGTCAGTAATAGAATGTGTGTGCAGGTTGTATTTATTGGGCTCAAACATGCACAAAAGTATTGTCCTTTAAATTATATTCTGATTTTACTGGCAGATTACGCTCTGATCAGGAGAGGAACCAGATCAGACCGTGATCCAAAAAACAGAGAAGTCTCACTTTAATGGAAAAAAATAACAAAACTGTCATTTAACGTGAACTGTGGGTGATAATGTTGGTTTGTTTTTACATGTCAGGACTCTCCTCTGAAAGCCGTGCAGATGTTATGGGTGAATCTCATCATGGATACCTTTGCCTCCTTGACGCTTGCTACCGAACCGCCCACTGAGGTGCTGCTGCTCCGAAACCCGTACGGACGCAAGAAACCCCTCATCTCCCGAACCATGATGAAGAACATCTTAGGCCATGCCATCTACCAGCTAACCATCATCTTTACACTGCTCTTCACTGGTCAGTAAACGCACCACAGCTTCGTATTTGTCACCCAGACATCCTGAACATCCAAAGGCAGAAACATTCAAACCAACAAACTGGTTTGTTTTGTCTGCCAACATGGACTTTTGTCCTCATCGTCACTCTGCAACAAAATTTAATAAAGCAGACATGAAGTCACATCTGAAGTTAGCTCATTCAATTAATGAGCTAACGTCTTCAACTCCTAATTAATATGGAATTAATTGTCCCTAATTAATAGGGACAGTTCCACACTGAATAATTTTCATCTCTGTGCTCTGGGAAACGTCTAGCCTAGCTTAGCACAAAGACTAGAAGCTGTGGTAACTGATAGCCTAGCTTAGCACAAAGACTGGAAGCTGTGGTAACTGCTAGCCTAGCTTAGCACAAAGACTGGAAGCTGTGGTAACTGCTAGCTTAGCTTAGCACAAAGACTGGAAGCTGTGATAACTGATAGCCTGGCTTAGTAGAAAGACTAAAGTCATATATTTTGGGAAAGGTTGTCAGTAACGTAATGTGTATATGGATTGTACTGTATGTATTGGACTCAAACGCACAATAGCCGGTGTGATCCTTTAAAGTGTTTATCCATAAACCTTGACCTAAGAACTTTCCTCTCACAGGTGAGACTATCTTTGACATTGACTGTGGTAGAAACGCCCCCCTCCATGCCCCGCCCTCTGAGCACTACACGATTGTCTTCAACACCTTCGTCCTGATGCAGATTTTCAATGAGATCAGTGCCCGCAAGATACACGGAGAGAGGAACGTCTTTGAAGGTGTCTTCAACAACCCAATCTTCTGCTTCATCATCCTGGGAACATTAGTAATACAGGTAACAGAGTAGGGGGCTGGGCCGCATTCACACCTGGCCAGTTTGCAGCGTGATGTAAAACAAGCTCCTCCCTCTGCTCGCGTCCTGTAGATCATCATTGTACAGTTTGGTGGGAAACCGTTCAGCTGTGTGAGTCTGAGCATCGAGCAGTGGCTGTGGTGCATCTTCTTGGGCGTCGGCAGCCTGCTGTGGGGACAGGTGAGACAGGGCGGGGTTTTCTGTCAGTATCGTTTTGTAAACCAAAACCTTTGTAAAGTTTAAATTCCTCTTTAAAGGATGAATCCGTTGATTTGCTACATCAAATTTACTTTATACTGACCTGTATGGAGGGTTTTGAGGCTGTAGGGCACTGTACAATGTCAGGGAAACTGACCTTATGACATCACAAGGGTTATTTCCTGTTGGTGCCCCTCCCCCTCCCCTCTCAACTTATAGAACTGAAAAAAAAGGTGTCTCACCTCGTTAGTTGTTTGCAGGTCATCCTGTCAAGGTTAAACTAAAACAAGTTACAGATTTGAGGTTTAAGGTCACATGACAGTGGGTGGGGTTTCTGATGAAGGGGAGGTCTCGTGTCTGTGGGGTTCCCTGCTCAGCTGGTCTCTACCATCCCCACCAGCCGGCTGAAGTTCCTGAAGACGGCGGGTCACGGCACACAGCAGGAGGAGATTCCTGAGGAGGAGCTGGAGGAGATGCAGGACGTAGACACCATCGACCACGCTGAGATGGAGCTGAGGAGGGGCCAGGTCCTGTGGTGCCGGGGCCTGAACCGCATCCAAACACAGGTAGCTTTTAGTCCAACGCACGGCGCAAAAACAACGACGAGAGCTACGCTGAAATGATTGGCTGAAGTGAAGATCTTATTTCCTGGTTACAGCTTCTCATTTTTCACAGTTTCACTGGAAAAATGAATTTAAGACATCGAATTTATTCTCATTCAGAAAATATTTAAAGATTTGAATCCACATTGCTACTCACAATGATTCAGTTTTCCAAGAATTCCAAGGAATTTCCAAGAATTCCTTAAGCTTTTTTACTAGAATGTGTAAAAATAAAAATTAATTAGACTCCAAAGTTGAACTGTCTCCGTGTTGTTTCGTCAGATCCGCGTGGTGAACGCCTTCAGAGACACGCTGTCCCCCTACGAAGGCCTGGAGACTCCTGAGTCTCGCAGCTCCATTCACAACTTTATGAACCACCCAGAGTTCTGCATCGAGGAGCCGCAGATCCCCATGATCGATGAGAACGAATTTGAGGATGATGACGCCCCCACCAAATGCAACTCCATCACCCGACCTCCTCTGATGGCGCTCTCCGCCCATCCCCCTTTCCCGTCCTCCCTGAACCAGAACAACAATGCCATGGACCGGATCATCCCTCTTCATAAAGACACCAGGACCGGTCTGATTCCACCCAACTCAGTGGGTGGACTCTGCCGCCATGTCCAGGAAGCCCCCTGCACAGCCTGGAGACCTCACTCTGAATGCTCCACCCCCACCAACGTTAGCCTCCTCCTGATTGGCTAATGACACAGCTCTTAGTATTTGGTGTGTTGGATATGTTGGTACTGGATTTGTTTTTAGGGTTCTCTGGGGAACTAGAAGGTGTTAGGAAATGTGGAGAAGGACTCATCATCATCAACAGGAATCCGTTTCCAGGTTTTTGTTTTTGAAGAGACATTTGGTTCTTTACTTTTCTAGACTTCAGGACTTGTGCAGTACTTTGGCTCATATAGAAGAAATAAGTTGAGACAGTTTGTGCTAGTGAAGATCCATGAATAAACGTCCACTTTAATGTTAAGAATTACGTTAATCCTGCCGCAGGTGCGATTGTCCACTTAATTAACACATTAACTCTCTGAAGTTTAACATTACTTGTTATTATTATTTTTTTACTGTAAAGTCTGCACTGTAAAAATACTTTACGAGATGACAAATTTTGCTTTATGAGCACCTGCAAACAGCACATTTCAGTTTTTTTTACATCCATGACAAACATTTAAAGCAGGGGTACTCAAAGACAAATCTTAAAGGTCCACAAAGACAATTTTCAATGACTATATGATTAAATAAATATTTAATGCAATCCTTAATTAATCATTTAGTCACATATTAAATAATTAAATGTCACTTCAGAGGGTTAATGAAGGATTTTAAAAATGTGGTTGTAGAGAAAAGTGTTTAAAGTTAATGTGAAACTTTGATATTTTAGGATTTCTTAAGTCTTTAGTTTGTTGTTGAAAATGTTGAAGGATGTTATTTTTTGTATCAGATTGCTGATGGAGAGCCTCCACAGATTGTTTGAGCAGCATTTGCTAATGTGCTAAAGAGTGTGAACTAGTTCAGACTATAGTGATAACAGCAGTATCACTATAGCAACAAGAGCCTGAGCTGTTCTTGTAGAAGTCTCAGGTGAACCATCAGGTGTGTGTGTGTGGGACAACACCCCTGAATTCCGAAAAATAAAACAATTAAGCAGATCGAATGTTGCTGAGTGTCTATGAGATAATTAAAACATCAGTTGTAATAAATCTATTAAACCATGTAAGATGCTGCTCATCGCCACCCCAGCATGACCTCCACGTTTCAGCTCTTCTACTTCCAACATAATGTCCTTCCAACCACGCTCACATGAGGCCAAATGACCTACTCTATAAATATATCCATATTTGTAAGGGGACAAATTCTTTAGGACGTAACAAATTCTTTGACATTATTAATATTTTATTGTTTTGTAATTATTTTATGTTTTGTATTAATTAATAGAAAAAGCTTTAGACACATGGACTACAAATCCCACAGTTCTACTAGCACTTCCGTGATGCTAATTCAGCCAATAGTAAAGCAGGAAGAGAAGCACGTGACCAGGCCTGCACAGATTTGAAATGTAAAGGTAAAGTGGGATGTGAGCAGTTTATTCTGTGTAATACAAAGAAAAACGGAGTGTTACACTTTTACATATTAACGGACTTTAGCTGTCTTTAAGGTAATTAAACTCTTAACTTTGTGTGTTTATTGTTAATAGCAGAACTAATGTGTTTTGGCGGGGAATAATTGATTAAAAAACAGCTGTGATCGCTTACCCTTGTTGGCGAACTAGCTGCTAACTAGTTAGCTTTCTAATCTGGACGAAAACTGCGCGCTAAATTAACGCAAAACGAGATTTTTCAACATTAATGTTAGCGTAAAATTAATCTCAAATGTCAATCGACAGCTTGCCTCGTTATTTTTTTTTAAATTCTAGATGAGTGAATTTGTTTCTTAGAATAAATCGGTGAAAGCACTGTTCTCACAGCGTGTTTGTGTACCCGCAGAGGGGAGTGAATAGCGGCATGGACGGCAGCGCGAACACCGGTAAGATTAGCATCATTAGCTCATGACAGCACTGATATATAAGCGCATTTTAGTGTTTTATCTTATAATTAAAGTCTTTATGACCTGCAGCTTCTGTTCTTTAACTCTCCAGCTTTTCTCTCAAATCAACTCGTTTGTTTATACGTCATTCTGGATTTAAAAAAAATCTAAATATCAGTGTGTGTTCTGTTTATTATTTAGCAGATTCGTATTTCCTGGCTGATGAAAAGTTTGATTTTGACGTCTCTCTGTCACCTGCCAGGTAGGAAACAGCTGTTTTCATTCACTTTCAGACTGGAATTAAGTTCTGGAAAACCTGGAGCAAAAAAGATCCAAATGTCCTGGAAATGTTTGTGTCTGGAAAGTGAAATCTGGCTTGAGTTTGATCAGTGAATTTATATAATCCATAATCAGCCAATCAGAAAATGATTTTACAAACATGAACCCTGGATCTGTTTAGCCAAAGTACCACTTTATTTTTTAACAATCATGAGGAATCATTTTATTTAAAGCAACAACAGTGATGATATCATTGATCTGTGCAGCTCTGGAGGTGATGAAGAAGAGGATGAGGTGTTCGTGGGTGTGGTCAGTCATAAGGAGAGGTGTATCAGCATGAATATGGAGTTGCAGATGGGGGACGGCAGTGGCTCAAGCTGGAGTCCGCTGACCGGAGATCAGCTGGAGGCCATGTGCCAGGAAGCACATCAACTGTCTAGCCAGCTGCAGAGCAGCAAGACTCCCTGGCTGCACCGAAAGGTGACGGACGAGGCGGGGGAGGAGTTTGTTCAGGACACTGAGACTAAACTGGTCGTTCTCGACCAGCTCAACACTGCGCTCAGCCCCATCAAACGGCAGACATTTTGTGTTCAGGACAGTCCCATGAAGCAGCTGCCATCTGCTGTCCAGCAGCACCTGCTGAGGGGAAACCGTGCCGCCAACATGCGTTCGTCCGCTTTGTCTGCAGCAGCCCGAGTCAGCACTTCCAGCCCTGTGGGCGGAGCTAAACCCCACCTCAGGATGTCGCTGCGACGGAAATCCGGCCTGGGCGTTGGCACTGTCCTGCCGAGCAAACTGGCTGCTCCAACGAATAATGGTTCAGCCATCAAGACCAGAGCGACGGACAAGAAAACCAGACTGCAGCCGCCAAGCAAAGTACGCCGTACGCTGTCCTGTATCTGTCTCAGGTTTTAGGATCAGCTGTCCTCTGTCCTGAATCTGTCTCAGGTTTTCATCTTTGTTTCAGGTTGTGGGGAGTTCCAGGTTGAGTCTGGCTGGTCGTCCCCACAGCAGGGTGATGTCCTCTGAGGATCTGAACTCTGATTCGGCTAGCATGACCTCTGATGTCAGTGACACCTCCCTCAACTCCAGCTCGGTGGGGAGACGCATTCTGGCTCCACCCACCAATGTAACATACCTGTTTCTCTCTCTCTCTCTCTCTCTCTCTCTCTCTCTTTTTTGGGGGGGGGCTTGTGGTTGCAGAGGATTTAAAAATCTTTCTCACAATCTTTTTTGAGAAGCTTTTTGAAACTTTAAAAAAGCTTTTTAGAGTTTATTTGATTTATTTGATATTTCCTGTTGATGAAATTGATCACTCACATTGGCTTAAAGGTTCTTTAAAGTGAATAAAAGTGACAGAATTGTGTGAAGTGAAACACCGTCATATTTCACATATGACCATATTTGACACAAATCACGGGGGATTACTCGTGTATTAATTCATGAAGAATAATTAAAGCAGAGAGAGGAATCTCGACTTAAAATGGTGAAAAAATCTTCCATGTTTTTTCAGAACGTCATGAGGAACCCGTCAGCCATTAAAGCTCCGCCTCCTCAGAGTCGAAGAGTGACGGACAGGAGAAACACCTTGTCCTCCTCTTCGTCAGTGTCCAGCTTCAACTCCAGCCTGTCTGTGTCCCCTGCTGCCAAAGGTAAGCTAACAGCTAACTGGCTACCAGCTGATTTACAACTGAAAATATCAGCCAATCAGAAGTGAGCTGGAATTGCTTTCTTCTCGTCCCATCAGTCAAGCTGAACGTGGCTGTCACTGGCTCCAACAGTCGTGCTCCACCAAGTATCAATAAACTCTCCAGTCACAGCAGCGCTGCCAAACCCCGCAGCTCCATCTCCAGAGTCACCACAGAGCCTCCAGGTGGCGCTGCAGGTGGTCGCCACTTCCTGTCTGCTTCAGCCAGGAAACTCTCGGAGGCAGATCGAACAAAAACCGCCAGATCCACCCCGCTCAAGAGACCAGAGACTGCTTTACATACGCCACCGCACCCACCCGCTGTCAAGAGACTGACAGACAGGAATGTCTCCATCACAGGGTCCACCCCTGTCCCCGCCTCCAGACCGAAGGACAAACCCAAAGCCCAGAACCTGGCCACAGGGACCCCCATTGGACAGACCAGAGTCCTCAGCAGTACTGAAGGTGAGATAGTAAATAATAATTCTGCTCAGAAACAAACGTCTGGATTTAACTATTTAACTTTCGGTTCAGACTCAGTGGCGCCGTTACAAGCTGATCAGTCAGAATCTGATTGGTTTACATCTTAGATTCAATGCTTCAAGTCTCAGAATTATTCCGTCTCTTCTGTTAGATGATCTGAAAATCCACCTTTCAGACTTTTTACAGCAGCATCTCTGAACCAGTGAAACCAGTTACCTGGCTGACCTCCATGTTCTGGTCTCTTGGTGTCTCAGGTGTTTTGTCTCCAGATGTCTCGAGGATCCTGAAGCCCAAGAGGCTGATGTCATCTGGCGGCGTGGACAGGTAATGGGTTACCTTAACCAACCCACGGAGCACAGCCAGAGATGATAACGGGACAGTTACCTAACTAATAACCAGTCGATTCACGTGTCACAGGATATCTAGTATCAGCTGAGTGACCTGGTTTGTCTTGGAGATGTGATGATGATGTAATGACAGGCGTGGTTTTTTTTTTGTTTTTTTTGCATGTTAATTATTGTCACATTAATGTTGTCATGAACCAGCAGCAGCCAACTTTTGGCTCTTCATCCTTTCTGCCTGCAGTCTTCCTCACAAAGCCTCAGTCCTGCCATCTGAAGGGTCTCTGACTCCCTCTGCTGTTGGAAACAGGATGGTGCATCTGAAGACGAGGCGTCCCTCTGCCCTCCCCACCCCGCTGAGACGCAGGACATCTGCTGTCTCCACGGCCACGCCCAACAGACCGGTCCAGCTCACAGGGCCTCTGCCGATCTCTGGTTGTAATCTGGTCTCTGACCCCGCCCCCTTCTCAGCCAGGAGAGAGAGCAGCTGCAGGTGAGATGAGACAACAGTGACACATGACATTAAAGGACCATACCATCCATTTTGTATGTTTGAGCCTAATATATTCAATTTTCATATGCAGTCATTTCCCAAAGCATACTACTGGAACGGTGAATTAAAAATGTTTTTCCTACCTTCCAGACCTCCATTGGTTTCAGTTCATTCTCTATTAAAATCAACTTGTTGATACTGTAAACGTTCTTGGGATAGGTAATCCATCATCACCAACAAGACGTGTATTCAGGTTTTTTTAGAAGTTATGTAATTTTAGTGTTTAAGCTCAATAAAAAGCGTGGAGTGAATGTATGCCTCCACCGGGGAATATAGTCCCAAAAGAAGACCTGCGTTTATGGAAAAATTTAAAGGACCGTGACTTCATAAGGCTGTGTAACTATTAGCAGGAGAAACATGGATTTTTAAGGTGGGTGTATCACTTGAATATTTGATTTTGAAAGATTAAGAGATTTAGCAAAATATCAGGAAATTCTGGAATTATTCTGGAATGACCCATCAGTCTGCTTGGGGTTGTCAGCAGCTACCAAAGGTCATGTAAACACTTTGACCTTTTTAGAAATGCAAAGAAATGGCGTCTGATGCACCTTCAGAGAGTTCTCCACTTTATCTTTAGCCCCGCCCACACAGACCCAAAGGGAGAGGAGTCTGTCCACCTTCCTGATGTCCAGCCATTCTACCTAGAGGAGGAAAAGGGGGAGGAGCCTCCATCAACTTCACCTTCCACCACTGCACAGCTCGACCAATCAGAGAGCACAGACTCTGGAAAGCAAAGTCCGGACAAAGCAGAGACCGACAGAAACCTGATAGAACTGCATTCTACTGAGGAGATCACCAAGACCAAGGAGATGATAGATGTAATAACACACACACAAATAAACACACAATCACATACACACAGAATGTGCGTGTGCTGTCTGTGTTGTTCTATTGGCTGTCTGTGGTAAATAAATAAAGTATAAACACTGAGCAGTCACATTTTTGGACTAAAGCATGATCTTTTTTTTTTTTTTTAAATTAGCATAGTTACGCTCTGTGTTTGTGTGATTGTCACGAATCTGAATGAAACATTTAAACCATTTAAACTGATGAAACCAAGACATTACCACTGTTAAACACTGTTTCTCTCTCTCTCTCTCTCTCTCTCTCTCTCTCTCTAGGTTCTTTTATTGGATCTCCCCGCTCCGACTGTGCAGCCTCAGGAGAAACTGCTCATAGACTTGACCAACACCCCTGACTTCATCAGGACCAACAACAAGACCTGCACTGCTGCTCAGGTACGACACTCAGGTGACCTGCTGCTCAGGTGACATTTTGATAGCAGTGTTTCCCACGTTGAAAATGTACTTGTGGCGGTGGGCAGGCACGCCGTGTATCCAATTTTTGTCATAACCTCTGATGAAAACAAGGCCAATCTAAGTCTGTTTTCAATAAAGGTTGACCCTGTTTGGCCTCGACTTGGACTCAATTTTTAATTTTGGCCCTTCTGAGATTGAGTTTGTAGTAATGTAAAAAAAAACAAAAACTTTTTTTTTTTAAATTTTATGAATCGATATCAGAATCATTTAAATAAAAAAATTAAAAAAACCCATCCCTACCCCTAATTAAAAAATAATAAAGGTGATTTATCAGCTGTTCTTCAGTTCAGAAACTAGATTTATCAGCTGTTCAGAGTTCAGAAACACTCGGTGAATGTAAATATCGTCTCCACTTTTTAAGTTATTGATTATGAAATGTTCTGTTAATCAGCCTAAAGAAAAACTGATCTGTTTTGTTTTCAGCACCTGATCGATCTGAGTTCTCCGCTCATCAAATGGAGTCCAGACGACAAGAATGAGAACAGAGCGAACGAGGCTCCGCTCATCAACCTCTCTTTCTGAACATCAAGGCGGGACCGAGTCCTCCTCCTGAGGATCTGATCCCTCTGCAGGTCTGAGTCCTCCTCAGGTCTGTCCTGAGGGTCCCTACAGGAGTCTGGACTCTCATGCAGTGGGGCGGGTCTGCAGCTCAGCTTCATGAACCAGATTAATCCAGCTGATTTTTNTTTTTTTTTTTTTTTTTTTTCAGAAACTTGAATGTTTTAAATAGATTAAATTTTATGAAAGTTTAATAATAAATGTTAATTTAACAGTAATGTATGTTTAATGTTTCATTTCTGTTTTCATGATGTGAATTATTGCCAAACAGGAAGTTTAATAGTCATTCCTCCACAATATAACTCCTGAAGAAAACAATCATAACCTAATAATAAACTTTACCTTTACTATAAGACAAAGAAGTGTTTTGTACTATAAAATATAATAATAAAAATATTAAAACTAAAATAGAATTTAAAATAAATTGTAAACTTAGCCAAAGTGTAAAACAGGTTACAGACACATGAAAGGACAAAGTTTGCAGAGGTGAAGAAACTTTGTTAAATATTGTGAATTCCATAATAATCCATGAAGACAAAGTTCTTTTTTATGTCACTTTTGGTAAATTTAAAGCTTCCTGTAAATTATTTCAAGCTTTTTTTTTTTTTTTTTTTTTTTTTTTNTAGATCGTTTGTTCTGGTCTGAATCAGGAACTAAATTGTTGGTTTGGTTCAGTTTCACACAGGAAAGCATCCAATCAAACCAAATCCATCAGCAAAAGTCATGTGACAACACTCTCTCTGATCATTGGCCAGAAATGTCTGAGGGCGGAGAAAGCAAATTCAAACAGGAAGTAGTTCCTATGGTGTCAAACTAAATCAGATGGAGAAAGATGGATGTGGATCCTTTCCTAGTCATAGTATCCAGTGTTTCCCACTGGTTGAAAACGTACTTGTGGCGGGGGAGGAGCTAATTTATTAACTAAGTGCAGACAGGAACAGCAACTGATGACTTTATCTCATTTCGTGTGGATTATGGACAAAACCAATTTATTTCAAATCAAGTCATGGTAAGTCATGTTTGACGCAAGCTAAACTAGCATAGCAATCAAACATCCACCGCCAGACTGAACTTTCCCGCCTTGCCTACATGGGGCGGGGATGGGTGTAGTTGGGGGCGGAGTCTACAGTTGACATGTTTGATTGACAGCTGTACAGCACACACCAACGCCACGTCGAATAACGAATGCTGGCAACGAATGATGAAAACTCGCATTAAGTAATGAAATCATGACACCTAGTGACAAAAAGTAGATTTAAATCTTAAACAAACCAAGCTATGTTTAATTTGTGTGGAGGTTTGTTGTTAGACCTGGATTTTTGTTATTTGATGATTGGCTTTTCATTACTTGATTTCATATTTAGCTCGTCATTTATTGTGAGTATTCATTGTTTGACATTTGCCCTTTTATTATTCAATCTGAGTATTTGTTATTTGAAGTGGGTAAGTTTTAATCATTACATGTTATAATTCATTGTTTGAATGTGGCACAAAATATATTCCAGAAGCCACAATGTACAGGTGACATACAGGTAATGTATTGTAATACTGTTGCTGTCTGCTAGGGGGCAGCAGTGAGTTCAATAAACTGCAGTTTAATTGAATTCTACAACATCTTCCTTTGATGTTTTCCTTCAGTGAGACTCGTAATAAATCAGGAAGTGACCCCTCTGCTGCTGAGTGTTCTGGGTGGTGTTCGTCCGGTCTGTTGTCCAGGTGTGCTCTCAGGTGTGTGGAGGACCACCGTATCAACAGACAGGACATATAGACAGGGTTCTTCTTCCTGCTGTGATCTATCAATGCCTCCTTTGATTTCCCACATTGAGCTGCAGATGATTCCACTCACACCAGTTCACAAAGGACNCCCTAACCCACCCATCAAAACACAATTTTTTTTTCCGTTACATTTGTTAATGTCAGGTTTCTGATGATGTCCTAAATGTTCTGACCCTCGTCCAGACTTCAATCCTCGTTTTTAATCGTGTTTATAAAATCCACGATGAGCCTGAACAGGAAACGTTCTATGTTGTCGTGGCGACAGCGTGAAACGTGTTGAGGCTGCGTCTCCTTTCATATTGTGTGTTTAGGAAGATTCGTGCTGCATGTAAAATGACGATCACGCTGAATGAAACATAATCTCTCTCCTCTCAGCGTGTGGAAAAAGCACACACACACACACACACACACACACACACACACACACACCCTCAGGCTACCTGTAACTCAGGTGTGCTGTTACCTGCCCATGATGATTTCAGTCTTTTCCTGAACGTTCAGAGAGCAGCAGGTAAGTTTCATTCACTCTGGCTAAACATACATAACATACAACATACATATCAAACATACGACTTATAAAAATCACATGTTATTACTTTAAAAACTTTAACTGAATATAAGACTTTAAAAAAATCACTGCATCATTACTTTAAAAACTTTAACTAAAAACTTTTAATAAACATACAATATAAAAATCATGACTGAACACGTTAGAGTTTTTACTCATACATGTAAAGTTTGAGAAAAAATGAAGCAGATTGTTTCATATTTCAGGAACTTTTCTAAATGACTTTAATCATTCATATAATTGTTCCACATTCTTTAAGTGGGTGAGTGTGTATCTGTGTGCATGTGTGTATGTGTGTGTGTTTATGTACTGTATGTGTGTGTGTGTTTTTATGTACTGTATGTGTGTGTGTGTGTGTATACTGTATGTGTGTGTGTATGTGTGTGTTTGAGTGTGTGTGTGTGTTTATATACTGTATGTGTGTGTTTGAGTGTGTGTGTGTGTGTTTATGTACTGTAAGTGTGTGTGTTTATGTACTGTATGTGTGTGTGTGTTTTTATGTACTGTATGTGTGTGTGTGTTTATATACTGTATGTGTGTGTGTATGTGTGTGTTTGAGTGTGTGTGTGTGTTTATATACTGTATGTGTGTGTTTGAGTGTGTGTGTGTGTGTTTATGTACTGTAAGTGTGTGTGTTTATGTACTGTATGTGTGTATTTGAGTGTGTGTGTGTGTTTATATACTGTATGTGTGTGTGTATGTGTGTGTTTGAGTGTGTGTGTGTGTTTATATACTGTATGTGTGTGTTTGAGTGTGTGTGTGTGTGTTTATGTACTGTAAGTGTGTGTGTTTATGTACTGTATGTGTGTATTTGAGTGTGTGTGTGTGTTTATATACTGTATGTGTGTGTGTATGTGTGTGTTTGAGTGTGTGTGTGTGTTTATATACTGTATGTGTGTGTGTGTGTGTGTGTTTGAGTGTGTGTGTGTTTATATACTGTATGTGTGTGTGTATGTGTGTGTTTGAGTGTGTGTGTGTGTTTATATACTGTATGTGTGTGTTTGAGTGTGTGTGTGTGTGTTTATGTACTGTAAGTGTGTGTGTTTATGTACTGTATGTGTGTATTTGAGTGTGTGTGTGTGTTTATATACTGTATGTGTGTGTGTATGTGTGTGTTTGAGTGTGTGTGTGTTTATATATACTGTATGTGTGTGTTTGAGTGTGTGTGTGTGTGTGTGTGTGTGTGTGATGTACTGTATGTGTGCGTGTTTATATACTGTGTGTGTGTTTGAGTGTGTGTGTGTTTATATACTATGTGTGTATGTGTGTGTTTGAGTGTGTGTGTGTGTGTGTGTGTGTGTGTGTGTTATGTACTGTATGTGTGTGTGTTTATATACTGTATGTGTGTGTATGTGTGTGTTTGAGTGTGTGTGTGTGTTTATATACTGTATGTGTGCATGTTTATGTACTGTATGTGTGTGTTTGTGTTTATGTACTGTGTGTGTGTGTGACAGCATATGATTTTTAACACCTCTGATAAATTTTTTAACATTCAGAATAAAACAGAAATATTTCAGTTTATATTTTCATTGATATATTTTGGTGATTAAAACATGTTTACATGACATAACTAATCTAAATAATTTGTCCAACATGTTTCCACCAAATCATCATGACCTTCGTCACATGATGTGTAACGCTACAGCTTTGTCAGTACACACACACACACACACACACACACACACACACACACACACACATACACATACATATACCTACCATACACATACACAAATATCTACACTCATACACATGTAGACATACATACACACAAATATCTACATACACACATACACACATACATGCACACATACACACACACACACACACACACATATATATATATATATATACACATACATGTACACATACACACGCACTGACACACTCATGATGAGGCTGAACATTCCAGAAAGTTCATATACCGCTTCAGGCTTCACACATGCCAACGGAGATGAACTGTAGAAGTTTAACATGTGATCATCATGTATGTGAAACTTGTATGAATAATGTCATCATGTATGAAATCAATAACTGATTTCTGACGTGAAGAGAAAATGTTTTATTAAATTAAAATAACTAGGATAACCTGTTTAAGTTGGTTAAAATACTCGAGTAAAATACAGGTAGCAGGAAGCTGTACTGACAGAGTAAAAGTAGTTACCTGCTGGTTTTGTTTGCTCAGCGAGTTTTTGACATTAATGACCTCAATATTCCTGTCTGTTCTGCAGATTTTCCAGAACTCTCCAGAATTCCATGTATGAGAACATGCTCTCCGTGTTTCTGCTCATGGGTAAGATTAACATGTGATCCACATTTCTCCTGCTTAGGAAGCAACCTGGACAGATGGAAGGAAGGAAGGTAGGAAGGAAGGAAGGAAGGAAGGAAGGAAGGAAGAATGGAAGGAAGGAAGGAAGGAAAGAAGGAAGGAAGGGAGGAAAGGAGGAAGGAAGGAAGGAAGGAAGGAAAGAAAGGTAGGAAGGAAGGAAGGAAGGAAGAATGGAAGGAAGGGAGGAAAGGAGGAATAAAGGAAAGAAGGAAGAATGGAAGGAAGGAAGGAAGGAAGGAAGGAAGAAAGGAAGGAAGGAAGGAAGGAAGGAAGGAAGAAAGGAAGGAAGGAAGGAAGGAAGGTAGGAAGGAAGAAAGGAAGGAAGGAAGGAAGTGAATGAATTTTAAAATTACAAATCATCACAAACATTTCCTCCATTCTGAGGCCAAATCATAAAGTTTTTTCTGCAGCCAATCACAGCGTGCACTGAAATACCAGAAAAAAGAAAAACCAAAAAGGTAGAGAAGAAAAAGGAGAGATAAACTGATTGGAGGTGGAGAAAGAAGAGATAACTAGTTGGAGGTGGAGAAGACGTGTCGTGCAGACAGCAGCTTTGTGCAGGAAGTTTGGGACATTTTTCACTTTATGTCTTCAGTCTTTTCTGTTGGAAAGGAAGTCAGAACACGTTCTGTGGCTCCAAGTTCATCACGGACAGAATATCAGGATTAACTTTTCTTCTTTCTAGAGTTAACCCTGACCAACGCATCACAAACACCCAGATAACTCTGACACAACGCATCACAAACGCCCAGATAACCCTGACCAACGCATCACAAACGCCCAGATAACTCTGACACAACGCATCACAAACACCCAGATAACCCTGACACAACGCATCACAAACACCCGGGTTTCCATACTCTGTCATGTTTCTGTTTCTATGGTAACAGGCATGCAGTGAAGTCAGTCCAAACCTCACCATAACCTGACCTCAGCCTGACCCTAACCTCAGAATAACCCCATCCTAACCTCAGAATAACCATCCCGACTCTAAACATACCTGTTGTTCTGCAGTTCTGCTGCCAGGCGCTCGTTTCCAGGACGACTGTGATTTTGGTACCTGTAACCCCCGGCTGGGCGACCTGATGGTCGGCCGAGCCGCCCAGCTGTCTGCGACGTCCACATGCGGTCTGCATGGACCCCAAAACTACTGCATCATTGGATACCTAGAGGTCAGAGGTCAAATTAAACTCACAGTGAGATTTGTTTGTTTTTTATGTTGTATTTATTCGTTAAAAAAAACAGTTATAAAGTTTGTTCAGTTTTATGAGCAAGTTAATTGTTACTGTTACAAACCTGTAGTTCTGCATGTAGTTCTGTGTGTATTTTTTTTGTGTGTGTGTATGTGTGTGTATGTGAGAGATAGCACATATATTGTGTGTTGTGCACTTTTTTGTGTGTGCATACTTCTGTGAGAGTATGTATTTTTGAGTGTGTATTTCTCTGTGTGTGTATGTGAGTGTGTGTATTTGTGTGTATCTTTATGCGTCTGTTTTTGTGTGTCTGTGTGTGACAGTTCTCTGGCTCGTCCTCTGTCTTTCATACTGAAACGTGTCCTGATTCGTCTCTTTAGAACCAAACTGTCCTCACATTGCCCTGAGCAATCATTTCCTCTTCATTCCTGCATTCTCTGCTCCTCTTCCTCCTTATTCTCCACTCCTCTGTTTTCCTCCTTCTCCTCTTTTTTCCCTCCTCTTCTTCTTTCTCCTCCTTCTCCTACTTTTCCCTGTCTTCTTCTTCTTCTTCTTCTTCTTCTTTTCTCCCCCCTCCTCCTCTCCTCCTCCTGCTCCCCTCCTNTTCTTCTTCTTCTTCTTCTTCTTTTCTCCCCCCTCCTCCTCTCCTCCTCCTGCTCCCCTCCTCCTCCTCCTCTTCCTCCTCTTCTCCTCCATCTTGAGGCTGCCATTCTCCACCTGTCCACTGACTGTCACCCGAGCTTCTCTCCTCTATTGGTCACCTGACACATTCACCTGCTGCCATTGGCTGATCAGCTCTCTCTCTCTCTCTCTCTCTCTCTCTCTCTCTCTCTCATTCACATTGTCTCTTTATCACTCCATCCTGTTATCCTGTGATGCTCTCTGTCTTCTGTCCTTTCAGCCAATCAGCTCAGGTCTTTTCTGTTCCCGCTTCCTGATGATGATGATGATGATGATGATGATGATGATGATGATGATGATGAAGGTAAGGTTGAGTGGGTGTTTTTATAACAGGAGGAGCAGAAGTGTTTCATCTGTGACTCCACGCTGCCGTTCGACCACCACAGCAACCCTAACAGCCACCGAATTGACAACATCATCACGACCTTTGACCCCAACCGCAAAATGAGGTGGTGGCAGTCAGAGAACGGTGAGTTTAAAACCGTCCAATCACATCATGAGCAGATCACATGTCATGGTGACAAAAACGTCTCGTTTAGCTTCCTTCTTGCAGTTGTTTACAGTCAGATAAAGTCCAAAAAGTTCTGCCTTGTTGAACACTTCCTGTTGACACGTAGCAGCTCTGCTATTGGCTGGACCCGTCTTCAAACATAAGAAGGAACATGACACTTTTATAAAAACACGCAAACATACTGATCATGGATGCTGTTTTCGTGTTCTGCAGGAGTTCACCAAGTCAGCATCCAGCTGGACCTGGAGACCACGTTCCAGTTCAGCCACCTGGTCCTCACCTTCAAGGTTAGTATTTTCATTTTTATGTTTATTATTAGACGGTTTCAGGATGTGGCACAATCAGGAAAATCACCCTGGAATCTTTGGAAAAACACTGGATTGTCCTTTGATCCTTTTTTAAAGGGACATTTCACGGTTTAGTTTGTTTGTTTGTTGTTTACAGGTTTGTCAGAAATGTCAGATTTGTGTGTTTTTGTGCAGCAAATAAAGATCAAAGTCAGAGAAAAGACTGAAAATGACTTAAAACCTGGAAGCTGATCAGAACCTCTGGGCTGGATTCACCAATGAGTGGATCAGGATTACGTATACGTGTATTCATACGTGTTTCTTAGTGTATATTCATACGTGTTTCTTAGTATATTCATACATACGTGTTTCTTAGTGTATATTCGTGCATATTTCTTCATTTATATGCGTACGTTAGTTTATATTCGTACATGTTTCTTCATATATATCTTCATGTATATTTGTATGTGTTTCTTCGTGTATCTTCATGCGTGCATAGTTTATATTTCTACATTTCTTCGTTATATTCGTGCGTGTTTCGTACATGTTTCTTCATGTATATGCATGTTTCTTAGTATACATTCGTACGTGTTTCTTAGTGTATATTCAGACGTTTCTTCATGTATATTTGTAGATGTGTCTTTATGTATATTTGTGTGTGTTTTTGAGTGTATATTGGCATGTGTTTCTTTGTGTGTATTTATGCGTATTTCTTTGTGTATATTCTAACCACCTATGATTGTTATATTTTATATTTTATTATATTCTGTTACTGTCGTGTCTTGAGTGTGAGTCCTCACCATTTCTCTGTTGTACCTGCACATGATGTAGAAAACTTTGAACAACACACACACATACACACACACACACACATATGCACACACACACAAACTACACACATATGTACACACAATCACATGTTTTATCATCAGTGAATCATCCAATCACACGCTGACTTTAGTGCAGGTGATGTTTTTTATTTTATTTTATTTTGGTCATGCAAAAACAAACATCTTCTATGTGTCATACATGTCACATAGAACATACAATGAAGATGATTCACCAAAAACCAAAGAGTGTCCATGAGTGATAAAAAGTCTCACTAAATGATGATGTGATATCACTTCCTGTCGGCAGAGCTTCCGTCCAGCGGCCATGCTGGTGGAGCGTTCGAAGGACTTCGGACGGACCTGGAAGGTTTTTCGTTACTTTGCAGACGACTGCGAGCTTCATTTCCCGTGGGCGTCCACGGAGCCCGCCGACAGCGTGGACGACGTGGTCTGTGACGGCCGGTACTCTGGATCCGAACCCTCCACTGACGGAGAGGTATGTGCACACGCACACACACACACAGAGAAATACACAAAACACACACACACACACACACACACAGAAATACACAAAACACACACACATAAATACACAGAGAATTACACAAAACATACACACACATATGCACGTGCACACACACACACACACACAGAAATACACAAAACACACACAGAGAAATACACAAAACACACATACACACAGAAATACACAAAACACAGAAATACACAAAACACTCACACACACAGAAATACACAAAACACATATACAACACACACTCAGAAATACACAAACAAACACACACTAACACGTACACAAACACACAAAAATACAAACACACACACAGGCACAGAAATACTCACACATACGTACACACGTAAACACATGTTTGTCCACCAGGTGGTGCTGAAAGCTTTGGATCCAACGTTTGAAATAGAAAACCCGTATGCTCCGCAGATACAAGGTGAGAGAATCCTGCTCTCTGATTGGCTGACACTGTTCTGTGTTTGTGTGTGTGTGTGTGTGTTGTTATTACTATTGTTGGTCTTGTTTTTGTTGCTTCTGTTGTTTTTTTGTTGCTGTTTTTGTTGTTATCATTTGTTGTTGGTGCTGTTGTTTTTTATTGTTTTTTTGTTGGTGTTGTTTTTCTTGTTATTGTTTTACTGTTGTTGTAGTTGTTGTCTTTGCTGCTGTTTTTGTTGTTGTTTTGCTGTAGTTTTTGTTGTGCTGCTGTAGTTGTTGCTGTTTTTGTTGTTGCTGTAGTTTTTGTTGTTGTTTTTGCTGCTGGTGTTGTTTTTGTTGTTGTTTTGTTGTTGTAGTTTTTGTTGTTTTTGCTGCTGGTCTTGTTTTTGCTGCTGTTTTTGTTGTTGTTTTTGCTGTTTTTTTTTGTTGTGCTGCTGTAGTTGTTGCTGTTTTTGTTGTTGTTTTTGCTGCTGGTCTTGTTTTTGCTGCTGTTTTTGTTGTTGTTTTTGCTGTTTTTTTTTGTTGTGCTGCTGTAGTTGTTGCTGTAGTTTTTGTTGTTGTTTTTGCTGCTGGTGTTGTTTATGTTGTTGTTTTGTTGTTGTAGTTTTTGCTGCTGGTCTTGTTTTTGCTGTTTTTGTTGTTTTGTTGTTGTAGTTTTTGTTGTTTTTGCTGCTGGTCTTGTTTTTGCTGCTGTTTTTGTTGTTGTTTTTGCTGTTTTTTTTGTTGTGCTGCTGTAGTTGTTGCTGTTTTGTTGTTGTTTTGTTGTTGTTTTTGCTGCTGGTGTTGTCATTTTGTTTTTGCTGTTGTTGTTTTTGTTGTTGTTTCCATTGCCGTTGTTGTGTCTGTACCCTGTAATGATCACGTGTGATGAGACTACATGAATCATGACATGTTTTTTTTTCCGTGTTGAGACTTGATCACCATGACCAACATCCGGGTGAACTTCACCCGTCTGTTCATGCTCGGCGACACCCTGATCGGTCGACGGCGGCGACACCCTCTGGACAAATACTACTACGCCGTCTACGACATGGTGGTCCGTGGCAGCTGCTTCTGTAACGGCCACGCCAGTCAGTGCATGCCCGTGGACGGCGGCCGCGGAGACGTGTTCACTCAGCCTGGCATGGTGCGGACGGTCACGTCTGTTTACAGCTGAGGCTGGGAAACGTGTGTGTTCACACGTGTACTTTCTGTGTTTCAGGTTCATGGCCGCTGTGTTTGTCAGCACAACACAGCGGGAGAAAACTGTGAAAGATGTCTAGATTTTCACCACGACGCCCCCTGGAGGCCGGGAGGAGAACACGGAACCCAAATCTGCAGGAGTATGATCTATACGGCGGAGCCTGAAATACTTTCAGTTTGTTTAAATATTCTGACTTTTCCTCTGTGCCAACATGTCATTTAAAACAAACCAAAGGTAGGAAACAAAACGGCTAAACGGATCAATTACAGTATTTTTCTGTAAAAAAAAATAAATAAATAAAAAAAATTAGCAAGCTTTTATTGAAGATTTTAAGATTTCATAACAATTTTTTTATTAAAGATTCTATAATTTAATATAAAAAAAACTTAAAATTTCATTACATGCAAAGCTGCCTCTCAGCTTTTTCTTAGCTTAGTTGCTAACATAGCAGTGTTAGCATAATCTTGCTAACATGAATAACAGGTAAACATGGGTCATTCCTCTGGTGCCCCTCAGGGTAAAGCTAGCGGTAAAGATGTTAGCATGTTAGCATAGCATTGATTCAGTTGTATTGAACATTCCAGCCTCATGGGGGCGCCTGACTGGATGTAAACTGCTTTTTGGGTTTTTGGATTCTGTCTCCATCAGGGTGTAACTGTCATGGCCACTCGGACTCATGTCATTTCGATCCCGCCCGCTACGAGGCAACGGGTGGCGTGAGTGGTGGTGTGTGTGATGGGTGTCGCCATGAGAGGGCGGGGCCTCAGTGTGAGCACTGCAGGCCGTTCCTGTACCAGGATCCACAGAGGGCACCAGACGACCCGCACGCCTGCATACGTACGTTAGTTTTTAGCTTTTTTTAAAAAAAATCTCGTTAGTCTGCTCTGCAAATATTAATTGATTGATTGATTGATTGATTGCCATATTTCTTTAGTTGAAAAGTAGAAAATAGTCCATAACTCTTTTCACAGATGAGTTCTGTGGCTTATGATGTTTTTTTTTGTTTCCACAAAATAAATATGAGAGAAGAAATCTGTGAATCTGGTTTTTGTCTCGTTACCGTAACGACCTCACACGTTTGACGCGGGTTTGAAAACGTTTCCGTGTGTTTGACGTCCCGCAGCCTGTGACTGTGACCCGGCGGGCTCGCAGGGCGGCGGGCTGTGCGAGCCGCTGACCGGCCGATGTGTCTGCAAGGAAAACGTGGACGGTCGACGCTGCGATCGCTGCAAACACGGTTTCTTTGGCCTGAGACACGACGACCCCGCCGGCTGCCAGAGTGAGTCAACAATCATTCTTTAATCACAACAACAAACATGTAAACAACACGATCAACATGACAAATAAACAAACAACACCATCAACATATCAAACAATAAACAACACTATCAACATGTTAAATAAACAATAAACAATATTATCAACATATCAAATAAACAAACAATACTATCAACATAGCAAATAAACAATAAACAACACTATCAACATTTTAAATAAACAATAAACAATATTATCAACATGTTAAATAAACAAACAATATTATCAACATATCAAATAAACAATAAACAACACTATCAACATGTTAAATAAACAATAAACAATATTATCAACATGTCAAATAAACATTAAACATTACTATCAACATAGCAAATAAACAATAAACAACACTATCAACATGTTAAATAAACAAACAATATTATCAACATATCAAATAAACAATAAACAACACTATCAACATGTTAAATAAACAATAAACAATATTATCAACATATCAAATAAACAAACAATACTATCAACATAGCAAATAAACAATAAACAACACTATCAACATGTTAAATAAACAATAAACAATATTATCAACATGTCAAATAAACAAACAATACTATCAACATAGCAAATAAACAATAAACAACACTATCAACATGTTAAATAAACAATAAACAATATTATCAACATGTCAAATAAACAAACAATACTATCAACATAGCAAATAAACAATAAACAACACTATCAACATGTTAAATAAACAATAAACAATATTATCAACATGTCAAATAAACAAACAATACTATCAACATAGCAAATAAACAATAAACAACACTATCAACATGTTAAATAAACAATAAACAATATTATCAACATGTCAAATAAACATTAAACATTACTATCAACATAGCAAATAAACAATAAACAACACTATCAACATGTTAAATAAACAAACAATATTATCAACATATCAAATAAACAATAAACAATATTATTAACATGTCAAATAAACATTAAACAACACTATCAACATGTCAAATAAATAAACAACACTATCAAATTGTTATATAAACAATAAACAACACTATCAATATGTCAAACAATAAACAACACAAATTTTTTTTTCTTTTCAATAATTACACTTTAAATAAATATTTTAATATAAACGATGTCACTGTAAACATTATTATCAGTGTTTGCAAGTAAACAAAAAATAACAATAGAATATGTGAATGATGTTTGTTCAGTTCTGCAGTTTTTAATAAACAAACTTTACATTTCTGCATTTTTTTAAAGTGTGTAGGTGTCATGTGGCAGGAAGTGTGGGGTCATGTGACCAGCAGACAGGAAGTTGTGAATGCGATCGTTTGGCGACGGGTCCACGGTGCGATCAGTGTGTGGTGAGTTTAAACGGAATTAAAGATTAAATTCATTAATAAATTTAGTAAGTTTATGTGTTTACTTGTTTATTGTTTTGTGTTTGTTTGGTGTTTATGTTTGTATGATTTTTGTGTGTTTATATATTTATTTTAGTATTTGTTTATTTTGTGTTTGTTCTTGTTAGTTTGTTTATGTGTTTGTTTTTGTGTTTTAATGTGTTTATTTGTGTACTTCTGTGTTTATGTATGTTTTTGGATTTGTGTTTGTTTACATATTTGTTTGTGTGTTTATTTGTGTGTTTTTTTGTTTGTTGCGTAAACAGGCGGGTTACTGGGGTTTAGGAAACTCCGCTTACGGTTGCTCGCCTTGTGATTGTGACATCGGAGGAGCTCAAAGCAACAAGTGAGTTTAAAATAATTTCAGACTTAAAATGTTAAAAACTTAAAGTAAAACAAGACAAAGTTTAAAGTTTGTTTTCTGGGATTTTATTTTAATGTTTAATATATTTTAATGGGCTAGTTAGTTAGTTAGTTAGTTAGTTAGTTAGTTTTGACGGGTTATTTGGTTCATTAGTTAGTTTTAATAAATTAGTTTTACTGGGTTAATTAGCTCTAATAGGATAGTATTAACAGATTAGGTGGCTTTAATGGATGAGATAGTTTTAATGTTTAGTTGTAGTGGGTTAGTAAGGTTTAATATTTTAGTGTTAATGGGTTAGTTAGTTTTAATAGGTTAGTTTTATGGGTTAGTTAGTTTTAACACATTAGTTATACCGGGTTAATTAGTTCTAATAGGTTAGTATTAACAAGTTAGTGTTGGCTTTAACGGATGCGATAGTTTTAATGGTTAGTTTTAATGGTTAATTAGTTTTAATAGGTTAGTTTTACTGGTTAGTTAGTTTTAATACATTAGTGTTAACAGATTACTTAGTTTTAATGGGTTAATTTTTTAATGGGTTAATAGTTTTAATGGGTTAGTTTTGATACGCTAGTTTTAACGGGTTACTTAGTTTTAATACATTAATTTTACATGGTTGGTTAGTTTAATATGTTAATGTGAACGTGTTAGTTATTTTGAACAGGTTATTAGTTTTAATGGGTTAATTGTTTTAATGGGTTAGTTAAACGGTTTAGTTCATTTTTAAAGTATCATTGTTTTGTCCAGATGTTCTCCAGATGATGGACAGTGTCTGTGTTTACCAAACATGGTGGGCCGGCGCTGCTCTGACCCCGCCCCCGGTTACTTTCTGCCTCTGNTTTACCAAACATGGTGGGCCGGCGCTGCTCTGACCCCGCCCCCGGTTACTTTCTGCCTCTGCTGGACTACTTCCTGTATGAAGCGGAGTCAGCTGCTCCACTGCATGGAAGGATCGTATCTTCATCACCTTCACCGCCATCGTCTTCCTCTCTGGTATCTCTCACTGACAGTCAACAGAAGATGATCATTTTTGATGTGACGATTTAATTTGTTAAATTCATTTCTAATATTTTAACATTTTTATCACGACATTTTGATTAATTTTTCATTTCATGTTGATTTTTATACTTGATTCAGTCTATGTACATGAATCTAACTTGACGCTTTAATCTTTGTTACATGTTGAATCTCACGACGCTTTAATTAATCTTAATTCTCTCTCTCTCTCTCTCTCTCTCTCTCTCTCTCTCTCTCTCTCTCTCTCTCTCTTTCTCGCTCGCTCGCTCTTGGTACGTTTAGTAGACCTGAAGCAGGTCGGAGGGACTTTGGATGAATTCTGAATCATTCCGTCATGTTTGCTGACATGTTAAGAATTTTCCGGAGGTTTTCCTCCTCGACTTTGGATGTGATGTGGTTACAAATAAACTGGACTTGACTTGCACAGGTGTAAAAGTGGGCGGAGCTCCGAGTGCTCTACCTGTTCATGTTGTGCACGTGAGTTCTCATCTGTGTGTTTATTGTGTCACACGTGTTTAAACGTGTGTGATGTGTTTTTAAACACCAGCTGAACCCTACGGTCCTTCCAAAGTGCGAGCAGTATTTCAGAGAGCAGGGCTACGACTTCAAGTTCACCAAAGGACGCGTCGTCCTGGTCCGCCGGACTCGCCGAAACTCCTGGCCAAGGAGACAAGGACAGGTAACGTGCATCCTCTGTTCATTTCATCACGACGAAACTCATAGCGGCCATTTTATATGATAAAATGACCCTGAACACGCCAAGTCACAACTAACATCCATCATGTCTCAGTAAATGTCTGTCAGATCAGGATGGATTGTCACGTTTGGTTCAGGTAACTCTGAGTAAATTTGGATATAATTGTCGTTTGTTTTATCTGACGTGCAGCAGAGCAGCATTCCTCTGGATCCGGGTCACGACCTGCAGATAATTCCCCGTCAGAGGACGACAGATCAGCCAATCACTTGGACTGGCCTGGGATTGGTCAGGGTTGTGGACGGGGCGGGGTTGAGGTTCACAGTGGATAATCTTCCCTCCTCGATGGATTACCTGCTGGTCATTCGCTACGAGCCTGAGGTGAAGAAACATTTTCACGTAAATATGAAGGAAATAAAAAAGTTTTGGTTCTTATTTGTTTTTATTGTAGATTTTCTCTCAGAATGAATGTTTACATAGAAAATAAATTATTTCACATGAATCTTAAAAAGAAAATTAAAATTTCAGTAATGAGTGATTGTCATGATTGTCATTACATATAAATTCTAAATTTAAAAAAATTGACAATTATGAAATGAAAAATGTTGGTACGTGAAAAATAATAATAAAATTCATAACATTAGAAATGAACAAATAGAAAAGTTTTCTGATCAGTTTTGTCTTTTGGGTGGTTGAATGATTTTTGTAGCTTTCAGCATCAGAAGACTCGGCTGTGGTTTTTATTTATTTATTTATTTATTTATGGCTGTGGTTGATCAAGTTGTGACTCATGTTTAGGTCGGGTCAGGCCATGTGTCTTCATCCACAGACTCGACGTTCTGTCCGCCGCCTCGCTGGACGTACAGACGGCGTGCTGAGTGCTTTGTGAACGGACCCTGGCATCAAATTTCACATCCTTCCTGCTTCCTGTCTTTTCCTCGTCCAGACGCTGTCAGCTCCAGCAGGATGCTCGTAGGATTTCCTGTCTCATGAATGATGCGTCCGCCAGTGAACAGTGATGAACTTGCTGTTGCATCCTGCAGTTGAACCATCGCAGAGATGATCGTTGAGCTCATTTCCTGTTATTGATTTGTAGAAGATTTCTTCTGTGACAGTCTTAAAAACCTTGTGAAGTTTCCAGCATATTTCACTGCCAAGAGCTTCAGGCAGCAGGGTGATGTTTCTGGAACATCACGGATAGTTTAGGATGTGGATCTTCCTCCGGTTGGGAAAAATGTCTCATACATGAGTTTGACAAGGAACTTGGTTCACTCTCATCAAAGATCATTCAGATATCTAGATGAATTCTCTGATCTTTCTAAGTTCCTGACTTTGGAAAACTTCACATGCCAGCAGTGTTAAAAGAATCCTTGTTAGGATGCGGTGCTCTTATGTCCTTACATCCAGCTTGGCTCTTCTGCTGACACGTTCCTGCATTGATGGTTTCCTCTGTCAGGTTCTTCCTGGATGTTTAGAGATTTCACTGTCAAATCAGAATGTGACGATGACTCCGCCCATCCTCAGCATGTAGATGATCTTCTGGAATCCACTGCATTTCTGTGTAACGTTATGTGTTTGTGTTGCTGCTTTTCAGGGTCTATCTGATTGGCTGGCTTCAGTGAACGTCGTTCTGCTGTCGCCTGGTGACGATGGCTGCAGCAGCGATCCAACAGGAAGTAAAACTCTGATTCTTTTTGGAAATGCCAGGTGAGACTCATCAGTAACCAGTCTTTAAATTATTTGCTGCTTTTAACAACTTGTTGTGACTCATGAAGTATTAATTAATTAATTAGTTAATTAATTAGTGTGATGACAAAGTGGCTGTAAGGCCAAGATTTGCTCCTTACTGGATGATATTTATCAGAAAATTTTAAAAATAATGGAACGTAAAAATGTCGAGGATCAAGTCCCTCCAGTAACAGATGGACGTTGCAGTACCTTGTTTCACCAGCAGGTGTCAGGCTTCACACAGATTTATTGTTCAAGTTTGCGTAAGGAGCAACTTTGAAAAGCTGGAAATGACAAGTGAAGTGAAAAGTCAGGAACAATGCTGAAAAGACGGGAATAACTCCACAAAACTCAGAATAACCTCAAAAGTCCAAGTCAAGAGCAAAAACCAAGAATTGGAAATAATATAGAAAAATCTGAAAAGTCTGAAATCTCTGAAAATCTAAACATCCCTGAAAAGTCTGAAACGTCCATGAAGAGCCTAAAATTTCTCTGAAAAGCCTAAAATGTACTGGAAATGTTGGAAACATTCCTGGAAAGTTTGAAACATCCCTGAAATGTCTCTGAAAAGTCTTAAATGTCCCTAAAATGTCCCTGAAACATCCCTGAAAAGATTAAATGTCTCTGAAAAGTTTCTGTGAAATGTTGGAGATTTCTAATGACTTTTTTGAGTTTTCAAAGTTATTTTGGTCTTTTAGCAATTAACGATATGTCGTTATCACAACATCTTTTTTTTCCAGAGGCTCCATTTTGGACCGTCCATTATGTCTAAATGCAGGAGGACAGTACTTTGTGGACATAACCTTTAATAAACATCCACAGTCCGACGGTTCGTCCAGCTCGCACATCCTTGTCGATTCTGTAAGAACGTCTGTCCTTCATGCTGATTTTAAAGGAACATAATGACTTTATCTACACACACAGTCTTCTGATCAGACTAAAAAGATAAAACCCTCGTTTGTTTTTCAGATGGGTTTGATCCCCAGCATCGATGCCTTCCAGGATTTATGCTCCCAGATTGACCTGGACTCCTTCCGCCGTTTTCGCTGCATCGGATTGGCTGCTGAACTCGACCCGCAGGAAAAGCTCCCCGACGTCTGTGAGGATCTGATCAAGAGCATGTCGGCACGAATCCACAAAGGACCGCTGCGTAAGAAAAAAAAATCCAAATAAACCCAGCCAAGACAGGAAGTGATGTCATCAGTTTGCAGTTCATATACTTGCACAGAAATAAGACACGGAGCTAAAGAAGTCACTTTGTTCTGAAACAGTTATTTAGCTTTTGATAAAACCAAACATACAACATATTCAGTCATTTTTCTAGTATGAAAAAAACGTTAAAGTAAAAATGACTTCATCAGATTTTTTTAAAGCTCAAATTGTACCGATTCAATAAAATGGAATCAGCCAAATTAAACTGGTTGTTACTGGAATCTGGTGTTCAATCACACACATTATCAATAATTTATTAAGAAATGACAGGTACAACAAATGAAAAATATGAATTATTGATTTATGTGTTTAAGTTGTTTTAGTTTTGTATTTTTGTGGTTTTTGTTTCATGTTACGTTGTTTTTTTAGCAGTTTGGTTGTTTTATGTTTACAATATTTTTGTTATTTAGGTTGTGTTTGTTTTGTGTTTAGCTGGTTTTTGTGTTGTGTTCAGGTTGTTTTTATGTTTAGGTTGTTTATTTTTGTTTTGGTTTTAGCTTGCGGCTGTAACGTGATTGGCTCTCTGGGGCCGTACTGCAGTAAACTGGGTGGGATCTGTGACTGTAAACCGAATGTGATTGGCCGTTGCTGTGACACCTGTGCACCGCTGACTTTTGGCTTCGGACCTGACGGCTGCAAACGTAAGAAACTCTGAACTACATATTCAAAGATTCAGTTTCAGTCATGTGTAGCTGCTTTGGCTTTTTCAGAAAAATATTTTAAAATAAAACACAACTGATTTTGTTACAGTTTCGATGTTCGAAGTGCATGCATTTTTATTTTGAAACAACAATAACATGTAAATTCTGCAACACGGACAAACTCGTGTTGTTTAACTTATTAACGGTCACTGCATGCTAATATTCTCATTTATGACGGTTTTCTTCAGTTTCATTGGAAACGGTCATAAATTCTGAACTTCATGTCTGCTTATATGTGCAGCATGTGACTGTGACCCCAGTGGATCACAATCAGAGCTGTGTGACCAGGTCAGAGGTCAGTGTGCGTGTCGTCGTGAGGTGACGGGTCGCCAATGTGACCGCTGTCAGCCTGGGTTCTGGGGTTTCCCACTGTGTCGACCCTGTCAATGCAACAACTTGGCCGACCTGTGTGACGAGCACAATGGACAGTGTCTGAACTGCAGGGAACACACCACCGGACCACACTGTGACCGGTAATATATATGAATATATAAAACATATGGCAGTGCGACCGGTAATATATATATATATATAAAACTTATAGCATTGTGACCAGTAATATACTATATATGAATATATAAAACATAGAGCACTGTGACAAGCAATAAAAATATACAGTATAAGACATATGGTGACTAGTAATATATATATATATATAAATATATAAAACATATGGCACTGTGACCGGTAATATACAGTGTATGAATATATAAAACATATGGCACTGTAACCTGTAATATATACAGTATATATGTGAAAGTCCCCACCTACAGACTCTTAATGTGAAAGTCTTCTCACAGACTCTTAATGTGAAAGTCCTCACACATACAGCCTCTTATTCTGAGGAGTGTTTTAGTTTGTTCCTGTTCTTGTCGGCGTTACTCTTTACATTTGGCAGACCTGATAACATGCCTGTTCTGCTGATGCAGGTGTGCTGATGGTTACTATGGTAACCCCATCTCTGGACTGCCGTGTCAGCCCTGCCTGTGTCCAGATGTTGAAGGCAGCGGACGATTCTTTGCCACTTCCTGCCAGCACGACCCACAATCTAATAGCCTGACCTGCACCTGCAGACAAGGACACACAGGTAGGAGTCTATCCATCTACCTGTCTACCTGTCTAGATGTTTACCGTCTACCTGTCTAGACAGTCCCGGCGGCAGAGCAAATTAATTGGCAGGGCATTTGATGTTTACGGGCGGGCATCGCGGTCAGATTGGATTGTTGGCGGTTGGGGAGGGGGGGAGGGGATCGCGAAAACTCGGCATTTATTTTATTCACTCCGAGATCGATTTCGCGTACCCAACATAACGTTTTATGTTGAACTCGGTGCGCATCTTTGTTGTGCCTCAAACTGCGTCCTTACTGAGAATTGCATCCCCACTCCCGGACAACGGATCACGTAATCTAAGACAATATTTATTCCTTTGAAAAACTTTTATCAAACAGTGATTATGGCACTTCTTAGGGGATATAATAGGAGGTATATGGGCAGCATCGATTATAGTCCACTCTTATTTTGTCGTTATTTGTGCTGAAAAATACATCCCTTCATTTCTCAGCCCTGAGGACGCTCACATGTACCAAACTCTCCCTGTCACATAGATACAGCCCCAAATGTGAGCTGTTAAAGCAATTTCATTCCTTCATCTTGGGGATGTAAATCTCAGCAGGGATGTATTTCAGCTGTTCATCCGCTCACAGTCCGTGCGCCCGCCCGGCGTGTGCGCCTTTACGCACGGCCTACATACAGCCAAATGGCTCAGATATTAATGTGACCTGAGACACACCTCCACACGCTGTTCACAAGCGTTTTCTCTTTTTTTTCTGTCAAAAGCATCAGCACCAAATCATCATCGCTGGATGATGTGAATCCATCTTGATTTCTCGTGTCGCCAAACTTTATTGAGGAGCAGTCATAAATTCACATCGCGACAGGTGTAAATTTGACACGTTTTGCAGCCTGTTTGTTTGCTTAGTTTAAATTCATTTTAATAACTCGTAATTCCCCAAATAGGCTATGACACACACAGTGTATTACCCGCACCCAAGACAATTTACAACATTATAGGCTCCAAACTCGTGTATAAATTATACAAACGTACACTTATAAAGCACAACAATTAAAGCAGATTAAAGCCCAAACTGAGATTACATGTAAAACAAAATCAACAAAGAACACCACCGTAGGGCTGGTGAAGGTCACACTCTCACTTACGCACTATGTTATCTGTCTGTTGCAAGATCAAATTGCAATATATATACAAAACGGCTATGCTAATCCAAAAGTGTGGCTAGTGGTCCTCTGGGTTTATCACCTTATATTGCCATGACTTAAATTTACTATCCATCTGTCCGTCCATCCCAATAGCTGATCCTTATTGTCAGTGGTCAGCGATCCTCATTCCGAGCCACCTGCCAATGTGATCCCTCCATTTCACTGTTGTCATCAAATAGCGATGCTGTACTTGTTTTGTAGTGAGGACGCATCTGTGTTGTGCTTTTTTTTTTTTTTTNTTTTTTTTTTTTTTTAGCATTGCCCACTGATGCCCACCCGTAACGCCGTGTCTGTGTCTAGATGTTTACCTGTCTATCTGTCTAGATGTTCACATGGTTGAAGGTTTTTGTTTTTGGTGTGTGTCGGTTCATGATTAAAACCATTGCTGATTGATTCTCTCAGGTCCACACTGCAGCAGATGCAGCCCTGGTTTCCATGGTGACCTGACATTTCCGGGGGCTGAATGCAAGGAGTGTTCCTGCAACAACAACATCGACCTGGACGACCCTGCCGCCTGCGACACAGTGACGGGAGAATGTCTCCGCTGCCTGCACAACACACAGGGACCCTGCTGCCAAAACTGCAAACCTGGTTACTATGGCAACGCCCTGGCTCAGGACTGCAAAGGTGAGGACTCAGAGTTTAAGATGGATCAGGACAAAAAGTAAAGATGAGGCAGAAATTTGTGTTTCACCTGATGGTTTCAGTAAGATGTTTAAATTAAAAGGAGCATTCAGGCTGACAGAAAATCACTTCCTGTTTCTCCTCCTGCTGAAATGTTCGGTTTGTGTGTTTTACCTGTCCACTAGCCGTCACTGTGGAATTTTCCTGCACTAAATGAGTCCCACACCTGTTCTTTATTTTCCTCATCATGCCTGTCATATGCTGTCTACGCCAGCCAGTTTTCCTTCGTTTATACCACTGAGGAGGAAGATTTCTATCACCGAGGATTTACACTAATGAGGATTTATATTAATGAGGATTTACATTAATGATGATTTACATTAATGAGGATTTACATTAATGAGGATTTACATTAATGAGGATTTAGATTGAGGATTTAGATTAATGGTGATTTACATTAATGAGGATTTAGATTAATGAGGATTTACATTAATGAGGATTTATATTAATGAGGATTTACATTAATGAGGATTTACATTAATGAGGATTTAGATCAGTGGGATATTGATGGATGTTGATCGTTACTATGGTAACCCCATCTCGGGACTCACTGTGTTATGTATCTGTTATACTTTGTCATGTTTAGTATAATCATATTTCCCAGAATGCTTGTGTGACCGTCGGGGCACGGTGGTGACTCAATGTCCTCTGGAGAGTCCGTGTTTCTGTGAGTCCAGCACGGGACAGTGTCCCTGCAGGACGGGCGTGGTCGGCGTTCTCTGTGACCAGTGTGATGACGGGTACTGGAACCTGGGCGGGACGTCCGGCTGTCAACGCTGCAACTGCGATCCTGCAAACTCCCTCTCCAACATATGTGACAAGGCAACAAACATCAGTGATTAATGTGTTTCACATGTAAATGTGCTGGAACATGCTGACTCACGCTAATCATCCGTGTCATCTGTGCTCAGGTGACAGGACAGTGTCCGTGTCATGCTGAGTTTGGAGGTCGTCAGTGTGATGAATGTGGGGAGAATCATTTTGGGAATCCTGACCTGCAGTGTATCTGTACGAGACGCAACACACGCACACACACACATACATGCACACATATGCAAATACACAACACACATACGCACACACACATGCCCACACACAGAAATACACACACACACACACACGTGCGTGTGCACACACACACACACACACACACACACACACACACACAGACACACATACAACTGAAAATACACACTCATATACACACAACACTTATACACACAAACACACAAAGACAAAGACAGACACACACACAAACACAGTTTATACTTATCATTTATGGTTATTTTGTTATTTTTAGACAAAATGATAATAGTAAAATGTGATAAATATATAATATTTAAATTAATGTGAATTTCTTTTTTAAAGCTTGTGACTGTAACTTGGAGGGAACCCGGCGGCCGTCATGTGACCCTGACACTGGCGAGTGTCTTTGCCGTGATGGCGTCACCGGNCCCGGCGGCCGTCATGTGACCCTGACACTGGCGAGTGTCTTTGCCGTGATGGCGTCACCGGGATCTTTTGTGACGAGTGCGCGCCGGGCTTTGATTCGGCATTCCCGGCCTGCATGCCGTGTCACATCTGCGCCTCCCTGTGGGCTGAAAACGTCACCGATGTCCAGCGCGCTGCCCAGAGGATGAGAACCTTCATCCCTCGCCGCGGCGACAACGTGCAGCCTGGATACGGTCGCCGCCGGCAGCAGATGCTGGAGATGCACACGCAGCTGGATTTGCTGGTCAACCTGACGGGACGCTCGCTGCCCAGAGTGGAGAAGCTGGAGAAACTGTGTCTGAAGATCGGGTTCGTTCAAAAACAAACAGCGATAATCATGAAAATATAATAATGAAAACAATGAAAATATAATTAATCGGTGATCAGAGCAGATAAAATAATGATACCAATAATCCGAAAATTATGAATATCGGATCTGATAATCAGCCAGGCTGATGATTGGTCAACCCCTTTAGTCTGGATGATTTGAGGATCTAATTTTGTCAAATCGTTTCCCTTCACAGGAAACTCAAAGACGCAATTGACCCCAACTTGATCCTGATTGATCCGTTGCCGCTCCTCAACACTCAAATCAACAACATTCACCATGAGTTCCAGAAGCTGCTGAACAACGTGAAGGAGCGATTCCTTGATGAGGAAGACGTCGACGAAGACACGGAAGGTTTCGTGACATGTTTCATTTGAATGAGTTACATTTTTCATGAAGTTATTCAGGCGATCCGTGTCTAAAGTCCAGGCCTGGTTTTGTAGAGCTGATGGACGAGATCGAGAAGCTTCATAAAAGCTTCATGTCAGAGGAGAAACGAGTGAGGAACGCCGTCAAAACTCTGGAGGACTCCATGGACACGCGGCAGGAAGTCAAACACAAACTGAGCATGTGCAGTAGCAGAGGAGACCTGGCTCAGCTGGAGAAGAAGGTCAAAGTGCTCAGCGTGGTCAACCTCAACCAACATGTGAGTTCACCTGACGCTGACCTTTGACCTGAATTCTGCCCTAAAAACTAAAAGGTGTGAACAGAAATGTCACAGGACTTTAACAATGTTTTTTGGTCACTACAGGCTTCTGTAATTTCCTAAAGATATAAAGGCACTCATAATAAAACATTCCTGTTTTATTATGTTTTATTATTTTCCTGGAGCGTAGTATTAAACGTGTATGGTGAAAATATTTTATATTTTATTATTATTTTTCAGAGCTTTTCTAAATAAACACGTCATGTTAGCGTTTATGTTTTATCGTTTCGTGGTCTGATGCAGATTTGTGGAGGATCAGGACAGGAGGACTGCTCCAGGTCAGAGTGTGGTGGCGCCCTCTGCAGGCTGTTCCTGGGAAAGAGAAAATGTGGCGGTCCGACATGTAAAGGCAGCGTTCCTCTGAGCAGAAACGCCTCAGAAACCGCAGAGCGAGTGAAGGACGAACTCATCACGCTTCCACACAGACTCCACAAATCCAAAAACAAGGTGAGCATGACGGACAGGAAGTACGGCACAAAAACACGCTGTCAAAGTAAAATGAGTTCACCTGGAGTTATAGTTGGTCTTACAGATGTTATAACTGGACATATCATATAAAAGAATAAAATAAAAGACAGAAAAAAATTTTGCTTTTGAATTATGACTAAATATATAAAATAATAAAACAAAAGACAGAAAAAATTTGGATATTTCACCTGAATTTGGTGTCAGTGTTTGTATCCGTATGAGATTTCTGCTCTTCATCAAACTGCTTTCATGTCAGTTTGCTCAGAGATTCAGATTGATGATTCCTTCTCATTACCCTGCTGGATGACCTTTGACCTGAGACTCAGCTTCCTAGCATTACGCTGTGTTTGATCGTCTTTGATTTCATGTTGTCCTCGTTGATCTTCCATTACCCTAACCCTTCCCAATGCAACCAGAAAACATTGTACAAGTTTATTGAACTTGATGATAAACTGAAACATTTCCTTTATAGACAACATAAAATTATTTTCCAGAGCTAAACAGAAGCGTCACAGCGATGAGGAGAAGCTCCTAACCTGTGTAGAGCCATTTCCCAAGTCGTACAACACGACTTTAAAATCGTATTATGATCTGGGAAAAAGGCGCTTGCTTGGCGAAATCTCAGCAGTCAGACATGATACCAGCTTTGAGTTGATTGAATTCTATGGTGATTAGTGACGTCCATGCTGCTACCTGATTTGACCCGGAAACCTGATCAGGATCATGTGGTCCCGATCGGGTTTCCGGGTCAAATTGGGACCAAGAATGTGCAAAGATCACCCAGCAGTGAGAAACAAGCCGTGTTCTTCATGTGTCATGCTTCTTCTCTTTCAGATCAATGACGTCATGCAAGTGGCTCAGGACACAAAAGACGTGGCCAAAGACCTTCAGGACCGGATCAACAATGACAAACATGCCTTAGAGAAAGAGAAAAACAAAACCAAGGAGCTCCTCAAGCGTGTGAAGGATTACCTGATGGGTCAGTTCTTTTTCCCGCTTCACACCTGGATTAGCTTCTGTTCTGTTATTTAGTTATTAGTTAACCAATACAAATCCACAAGGGGTTTATCAGGTTATTCTTATCATGTTGTTATCATTATTATTATTATTATTATTATTGCTACTGCTACTAGTTGTAGTAATAGTATATAGTATATTTTAGGTGACATTATTGCTGTATTACAATTTTCTGTCATCATCTGAATGAACTTATGAATGAATTTGGTAGAAATTTAGTATTAGAAATTTTTAAGTTTCCAGTGAACCTTTAAATCCTTTGATGCCTTTTGCTGACTGGCAGATGAAATATATTATTTTGTCTGCAGCTAGCAGGAGGTTAAAGCTTTGTTGCTAGCTGTGTTTTGGAGAAATAGCGCCCTCTGTCTGTCTGTGTGTGAAATACAGTGTGAAGGCTGATGAAATTAATTATTTCTGTCATAAAACAAATTAGTTCCTTGATCATTGTAACATTATACTAATGTGTTTAGCTCTGAAAAAAGGATTTTATGTTCCATATAAAAACAAATAAAACAAAGTTTGTTTAAATTGATGATAAACTTAATCATTGATTTGCTTTATACTGGAAGCAGCTGATATGAAAACCCAATTTCTAAACTGATCTTCTTTAAGTGATGCTGATGATGGTGATGATGATGATGATGATGATGATGATGATGATGATGATGTTGGTCACGGTGGTCCTCCTTCCTAAACAGATGAGATGGTTCCTCCAGAGGATATCGAGAACATGGCCAGAGCCGTGCTGAACATCCAGCTGCCACGGTCTCCAGACCAGATCCGCTCCATGATCCACGACATCAGAAACCTGCTTTCCAAAGCGCTGCACGTCCCCGAAGACCTGAAGAAGCTGCAGGATCACACAAAGACCAGCCGAGACCTGCTGAAGAAAGCCCAGGACCTCAGGTCAGCCTGACTGCTACAAATCCCTAAAAAATGCTGTTACTCTGAGTGTAACTATGCTACTCTGAGTAAAACTACACTTAGTGTGAGTAAATGTATGTAAAAATACTTGGTACATCTGCCTTATTAAAGGAATATATGTTATGCTTTTTCATTGTGTTGCCGCCACTTTAAGACTTGTTAGTAGGCGGAGCTTCATTTAAGAAGTTTGACTATTTTGTATTATTGTCTGATAGTTCAGCATTTTTTAAGGAAAGTGAGAAAAGCCAATATTTAGGTAATAAAAATAAAATCTTAAACGTGCTTTTGTATTTCTGAACTTGAATGTAGAATAGATGTGTGTACAAAACAGCAACCTTGATGCCGAAGACAAATTTCTCCTTGGAGACGAATAAAGTTGACCTTGACCTTCAACCTTGACCTTGACCTTGAACCTTGACCTTATTGTTTTCAGGGAGCGGACAAAAGATATCGATGTGACGGACATCAGCAGAGACATTTATGAAGCAGAAAAGGCACAAGACAAGGCTAACAACACGCTGCACAGAGCCAGCCAGGACAAAGACGCCGCTGAAGACCAAATTCAGCAAGTAAATATCAGTCTGTCCATCCATCCGTCCATCCCTCCATCCGTCTGTCCAACCTCCAGTCCTAACCCACACCTTTAAATGTGTCTCATCCTGTCTTTCATCTGTCTTCATAGATTAAAGACAAGCTGGACAAAGTGGAACCAAAGCTGACAGTTCATCCTGAAGACATGCTGGAGGACATTGAAGCTCTGAAGAACAAAACAGAGACCAACAGGCAGCAAGCCAAACAGGCGAAAGACGCCGCAGATTCTGCGTTTACTAATGCTACCAACGCATACAATGTATGCAACACGTGTTGTATGAACACATACACACATGATGTCTGTAATACACATACAGCACTAAAATACACACACACACACACACACACACACACACACACACCATATTAACAACAGCAATAGTTGAAGCAGTGACCAGACTGTTTGAGGTGTTCCTGTATACTACCAGCCAATCAGAACGCAGGACTCTGAGTGGGCGTGGTCTAAGTGACGTGTTCTTTCTGACAGGCGTCTGAAGACGTGAAGAAGCTGTTTGAGGATCTGAAGCACAGAAAGTCGAACCACACGGAGCAGAACGAGGCCAACGAGCGGCTGAAGAACTTCAGCGAGGAGGCCAAGACCCTGAGGAGACACGTGGAGGACAAACTGAGACAGATCCAAGGTGGACACATCCAACAGTAGTACCTGTAGTAGTATACATGTACCTGCAGTAGAATAGAGGTACCTCTAGTGATTTAGAGGTACAATACCTATAGTAGTATAGAGGTATCTGTAGTAGTACTATAGATGTACCTGTAGTAGCATAGAGGTACCTATAGTAATATAAATGTACCTGTAGAGGTACAGAGATACTTGTAATAGTATGTACTTGTAGTAGTACAGAGGTACCTATAGTAGTATAGATGTATCTTAGGAGTATAGAGGTACCTGTAGTAATATAGATGTACCTGTACTAGTATACCACTATAATACTACATATACCTTTAGCAGTGTACAGGTACCTGTAATATTATAGTTGTACCTGTAGCAGTATAGACGTAGCTGTAGTGGTATAGAGGTACCTATAGTGGTATAGAGTTATCTGTAGTAGTAAAGAGGTACCAGCAGTAGTATCTACAGAAGTATAGAGGGACCTGCAGTGGTACCTATAGTTGTATAGCAGTCCCTATAGTTGTACCTGTAGTAATATAGAGGTACCTGTAGTCGTATGGTGGTATCTGTAGTGGTACTTGCAGTAGTCTAGAAGTACCTGTAATTATAGTGGTACCTGTAGTAGTCTAGAAGTACCTGTAGTTGTACCTGTAGTACCTGTACTACCTCTGATGACTTCTACGACTGTTTTTTGCAGATTTGGAGAAAAGGATCCAGGAGCTGATGAGGAGCAAAGAGGAGAAAGCCTCTGAAGTCTCCAAGTTACAGGACACAGTCGAAGCTCTTCTGAAGGAAATCGCCACGCGAGCAGAGGGCTACAACTCCTGCACCTCCTAACCTCACCTCCTTCACCTCACCTCCTAATGTCACCTACTAACCCAA